>AWOL01S0014522.1:28070-47885 GCA_000715115.1 Nicotiana otophora
TTCACCTTCTTTTCCCTTATCTTGGCGGTTGGGAAGGGGTCCTTCTTCTTACTGATACTAGCACTTGTTCCCGCGAAGGACTCAGAAATAGAGCCAACAATTACATTGAATGCACCTACTGGTTCAGTCTGGTCCACATCATACACATCATCATCCGTTCCATCATCAAAATCTTGATGGGCGTTTACCTGTGCATGTGGGCATTCATTATTCCAATGTGGTCCGTCGCAATGATGGCATCCTGAGGGGTGTTTCCTCCCCCGATCGTTGTTGTTAGATACAGTGCTAGTACTTCCTGAGGATAGAGCCTTAGATTTGGTTGCACTCCGGTCTCTTCCACTTCTGCTAGGGCCACCAGTGTTTGGCTGGCCCTCTTTGTATCCTCCACGAACAGGTTGTTGAGGCCTATCCTTCTGGGCTTCCACTTGATAATCGCCAAGGCACTCTGCTGCTTGGATAGCCTTAGGTAACATGTCGACCCTTTGTCTTTGCAACTCCATGCGGGCATAAGGTTTCAACCCTTCCAGGAAGGTGAAGAGTTTATCTTTGTCCCCCATGTCACGTATGTTCAGCATGAGCGCAGAGAATTTCCGCACGTAATCCCACACTGATTTAGTCTGACGGAGCTCCCAAAGCTTTCTCCTTGCATTGTAATCAACATTTTCGGGGAAGAACTATAGGTGTATGGCTGCCTTCAATTCTGCCCATGTCTCGAGGGCATCTTCACCAGCCTTGATGGCTTCGTATTTCACCTGCCACCAGAGTTTAGTGTCACCCTGAAGATACATGGCAGCAGTTGCTACCTTCTTAGCTTCTTCTAGGCCCCCTAGGGCATCAAAGTATTGTTCGATGTCGAAAATGAAGTTTTCCACTTCTTTGGCATTCCGAGCTCCATTGTATGGCTTTGGCTCAGGAATTTTCAATTTCTGTGCCCCAGGGGCGAGGTTCACAACACCCCCAGTTTGGTTTCCGCCTCCTCGAAGCAAGCCTTGTAAAGTAGCATTGACAATGTTTAGCTGGCCTGTCAAGTTGTCTATAGTTTGTTGCATGGCAGTCACCATGTCTGCCTCTTTTGGCCTATGGGATAAATCCTCAGCACGCTCCTGTTGGAGGACCTCGAATTTACCAAACATTTTGACTGCCTTGTGGCTGCCGTTTTCCGGTCTCCTTCAGAGTCGTGACTGATGTTTTCTATGTCAACTTTGTCCTGGAGTAGTCTGCGGTCCAAGTCGTCCAACCTTTGCACTAGGCTGGTCTTTAGGTCAGGCACCATTTCCACGATGGGTCGTAATACGTCAACCGTCTCCTCAAGGATCGCGATGCAATCCCCATGATTCACCATGGTCAGAAATGGTGGTAATTACGATGTAATCCCTCGTCCGATGTCGAGCCTAGGCTCTGATACCAACTGTTACACAGGGCCTCCCTAAGATTCTTTGGAAGGGTGACATAAGGCTAAGCAATCGATGTCAGTGCGATTGTTGTCCGCCAATTGAGGTCCCCTCCGTACGCTAGACTAGATTGTCATTGGCATACGGGAAAACCAATGTCATGAGCAACTGAGAGAGCAAAAAAGAGAATTGAGAATAAAAGAAAGCTTGATTACATTAATGAAAGCTATTATAGAAAAGCAACACGGTGTCGGGAGGTAAGACACCAGTACAGAGAATTGTTTGCTTGCTAGAAAGTTTGATTGCTTGATCCCCTTTAATAATTCTTAAAAAAAATAAACCAAAATTACATAACTTGACCTAAATAAGCTATATAAGCACACTTAAAGAAAATACAGTAAAACTACTCTATATTTACAATGAAAAGGACTTACTCTTCTACAAGGTAGAAACAAGTCTGTTAGCATCAATATTGTCTTTAGCATCACTATCGCGCGCGCCGCTGTTGGCATCGGTCTGTGGCTGGGCGCTGGCAATGGCTATCGGTGGGGCAACAGAGGCACATGCGCGCTTGTCATTTGGAGCTGCTGAGACCACGGGGCCGACCGTGGCGCTGGGCGTTGAGAGGCTTTCCAGGATGCCACAGGGCGCGTCCAAGAGGTCATGGAGCATGGCTGGAAAGCCTCCCATGACAAAACTCGCGTGTTTCAAACAAATCGTAAAGAAATCGAAGAAATGTATAATCGAGACACCCACTCTAAAGAGACCTTATGTGAAACCAAAACTGTTTCCTTTACCTCCCGGATACTGAAATGTATAATCTATAATGATATAGAAATACCGCGAGTCCCAACACCATTCAATGTAAATCTCAAGTTCTAGCCATATACAAATCCGTAACTCTCAATTGCTACATATAAATCTTGAACATATTAGAACCTTCTCGAGAGTCATCTACTCTTCTCACATCTCAATTGCACCGCCCAAACGGGCCAAACGACTTGTGCCTTATTAGCACGACGACACCCAAAGAAATAACCCCACCTTAACGTAACCAAGCAAATTCCTACTACATGCATACTGCATCCTTCACGAATAACCACTCAATCATTCCATGATTCCCATATACCCATAGTGTGTAATACAAAATGTATCTAGAAATTCTCTTACTCGAGTCATCCTCGATCTCAACCTATGCAAGTCATAACTGATTCTCAAATATTCCTCAAACCAAAACCAGTACCACATAACCACGCAGTGAAATCGTTGATAGCAAATTCCCCCACTTGGCTCAAATCCATGGAATAAAATATCTGATAACTTACAATAACCATACCCCATTACTGCCATAATACCGCAGTGAGATTCAATTAAATCTTTCATAAGCTCATGTAATACAAATTATCTAATACCTCAAATCATCTACAAATCTCGCATTCATCCTCGTGACGGTCAAGTCAACTATTACAACCGATCCGAACTCAAATCACTCAAATATAACCCACTGGTAGAAAAGAAAGCCTCCACACAACATCATAAAAATTACACATCCGTAGATTACCTTGCATGTTATAATCCACCTGCTTAGCCTCAAACTGACACCTCTTTATACCCTTTCACAACCACAACTACTATGCAATCACTTAATCTTCATGAGTCTAAACTCACCAACAAGGCTTGAGAACCTAAATCGTTCCACAGTTAAACAACATGAAAGATCCTCCAATACACTCATAACTCTAGACTATACGTCACATCAAGACAGAAATCAACCACACAATAGTCCTTTTTTACATCACAAGCAAACTCTTCTCGTCACATTCAATCTATCTGAACACATCCCGCAGTCACATCATACTTATCATATAGCCATCCAACCATTCATCGAGCCATGAATTCCACTAATAGGGATACTACCGGACTTATAAGTCCAAAAGCACGTGCTCACATAACCGAAATTCTCGTGCTCAAGCTACAGCCAAAATCCGACCTCAAGCTACAACCGAAACGAGGCCAGGTTAAGATATCTACTAGACATAAACTTGTTCAAGATATACATAAGGTTAACAATAGAAAGACATCAATGTACGGATAATGATGGAAAGATTATAGATTTACAACCAACAATGAAGTAATAGAAACATAATGGCAACAAGTAGTAAACGAGTAATAAAGAAGCAACGTAAACAGAACTCCGATGAGATATGAATGAACTCAAATAAGGAAAAGCAGATGATAACTCAAATAATCAAATTGTCCCCAACACAGTGACTTACAACTAGAAATTCCCAAGGCACCACACCTCGTAAATCACAAATCATGGACCGTAATTTCCAAATCTCACACGTATGACACCTCGTGCCCGCAATAACAATCACCTTCACACGGTAAAGCCCACATTCTACCATGTACATTTCAACTGTGACAATCATCAATTAAAATGATCGAGGAATATAGTTAAATACCATAAAGCATAATATAAATATTAAATAAAGTAATTCGTCAAATGAAATAATGAGTTTATTTTAATAGTCAAATAAAGTAAAGTAAGATACAATTTTTACAAAATAGAGTATTAAATGGATTTAGTTTCGAAATCAATAAAATTTGAGTAAAAATATCATATTTAAACAAAGCAAAACATTACTTGAATTAACAAATTAAATATGGAACTTGATAAAAGAAAAACACAACAACAATTCTAATTCTAAGTAGAGTAAACATTAAGCAAGAGTGATGAGTAAAATTTGAGAACTTAATTATAGTAAAAGTATGATAACCATTTAAAATAATAAAGCGCCAAAAGAGATAATGAGTTCTATCTCAAGAGACACATAAAATAATGGAATAAGTTTTAATATTGATACTCTATTAAGACAAAGCAATGTAGACTAATGGCAGAGATAGAGTCGCTAAGAATGAAAGTCGGAAGACGTTATTACAACAAAATTTTGGCCCACACAGAAGAATGTGATAAGCGTAGAAAGATAGCACTTCAAAAATGCCATAGTTTACCAAAAAACAAAGAGAACTCTAAAAAGTGTCTTATAGTAGCAGTGTAGGCTTAGTCAAATAGCTCACTGCTCAATATTAATTTAGGATTCTAAGTGACACTACATGTCCTTGATTCCTGTACTGGGAGAGCTAGATGGCTAAATCTACATATATCCACTTATAGAACCTCAAATGAGTTGGTCTCATAACCTGGCATCAATATTATTTGAAATTTGGTGCTACATTTCCAAGGAATCGTACATGGTCTTCAACTATTGCAGCCAGGATTTTAGGTGCCCATCACATTGAACCAATTATCAAGACATATTGCTACTGTGTTCAATTTGGAACTTACTACCACACAACTTTTGTGCTCCACTTGCATTTTTACTGATGACCATCGTGCCCGTCCTAGAAGTGTGTGAACACATCCAAACTTGCGTGTTTCAAACAAATTCTATAGAAATCAGGGTATTTAAATAGATATTTTTTCTCAAAATGCAGAAGTACCTTCCAGTCGAGAGCAAGTCCAATTATAATTTTCCCGTACGTAATTGAAAAATTGAGCATCTTCGCCTTCCATCGATTATACATAAGTAGAGAAAAAACATTACTGCTTGATGAAAATAAAGTATATTTCATTTCTTCCGATTCCAATTTAAATTTTGTTTTGGAACTGATTAATTTTAACCATAGGCATGTAACTTTAGAAGGGACTTAAAAGATTATTACAGTCAGAAAATTACTGTATTGGTCTCCACTGCAATAATAGCCAATATAAAATATGATAGAAGACCTAAAGGAGGCCATATTCTCTAGATAATTTAGAAAGATGGCGAGATAGGGAACATACAAGAAACAGGTAGTACGGGTAATATTAGATAACAAAACTGATATCAATCCCAATATGCTCTCAAAAGATACAGAAATATTTTGAAGTAACCGAGTCTTCGTTTAATTCTAGTAAATATCTCACTCCTAATAAAAAAATTTATCTTAATTTTACTTTGTACAAACTTTAATAAAGAAGATAAGACTTTTGAGATATATGATCTTAAATAAGTCATAATATTTGTGTGACAGTAAAACTTTTGAAACGTATAATCTAAAATATATCATATCACTTGTGTAGCTATAAATGATTTTTATTAAGGAAATATTAAAAATTGCCAATATATCTTTTTAAAAACGGGCTAACAAGGAAATAGTGTCTATTAGATCAAGTAACTAATAGCCACGCATAAAAGCTGACAGGTGAAGCAGCAGCAGATGCTCCATGGCAGCAAAGATTTCAGAGTCTGCGCCGAAAACATTACTACAACCATTTAAAGCATGTTGCGTCCAAGAAGCTCTCAATACACCTGAACAAATATTCATGTACATTTCAGTCATTCAAGATTCCAACATATACATCTTTTTGTGGGCAAACATTTGTAAGCAAATTACTTTCAAAGTACAGGGGACATAAACTACACTACCGGATATTGAATCAAGCCATAAGGAGCTCTACAGAAGATGCACTGGGCAAGTGCAAGTAGATCCTCTCATACCTCAAAGAATTCACAAGATAAAAGTTGCCGAAGAACGGATTAAAATAGATGTATGATCCTATAAAACTGAAAAATTCTTTTTGATAAGGTAAATTGGACAAAATTAGAACTATTACATCTGATAGAGAGTGCAGGCACGCAGACCACCAAATGCACTGGTCTATAGGTTTCACAATACAACAATTGAAATTTTAATAGTGAGATAGGATACACCTATACTCACATGGAGAAAAAGTCTTTAATCCGTAAGAACAGAACAAAATGGAAGCAAAAGATCTGTATGAGCGACGCAAACTAATTGAGATTATACTTAGAAAACCCCTAAGTTGACTTTTAAACCTAATTATTCGGTATTGGATGCAATGGACCTGAGCAAAGCAGAATGGATAATCAGAATTCATATAAAGGATTGACGCATAGTTGATTAAATAATGATACATGCAAATGCGCACATGCACAAACACGTATAAACAGTGCGTGTGTGCGTATGCGCAAAGCATGCACTGCAAAACATCTTCATTAGGAAAGAATAGAGAGTCACAAGTTAAAATGAAGCACCTAAGAAGTACTCCATGTAAAACAATTTCCATCACAATTCAAGTTCTTTCAAATTTATAACAAGAAGTAGCATGGCACTCTATACCAAAAATGTTGGCCAAGGTGAAGTTTGTTTTGATGATTGATAAAGAAATTCAAGCATGAACCAGATCCATACACATTGTACACAAACACGGGCAGAATTCGGGCACAAGGCATGCATGTGAATGAGATACGCTTAAGTGGTTATATCTGATATATCCTAAGCGAAAAGGTTGCATAATTGATAAGGAGAATAACTCCTTACTCGAGAGAACTCTATCCAAGATAAGTGAGATACTAGAAGTTGAAGATAACTAGAACGCTTCCCCATAGAAGAGTATAGCATTAGAACTCTAGTTATTTCGTAATCTACTAACTCTATAAATTGCAGAATGTTCTCATTTTACGGGACGCACAAATGCTGAAGTTAAATGTGAGTTGAGAGCAAATAGCAAGGCATTTTGCAAGCAATTCTTATATGATTTAAGTGTGTGAACCTGAAGCTACATGAACCAGATAGAAGAACTACTTACGAGTGTCTGTCTTTTACTCTAGTTTCATTGTTGTAGGTGTTTCAAATTGTACATTTCAACTTTATCTAAAAGTAATTGTACTAGATACTCTAAGTGTTGTATTCGAGTTAGAGTTAACTTGAAGTTGTCGCAACAGCTAGAGGTTGGTTACCACAAAGGGTTTGAGGTAATCCTTAAGTTTACAAAGAATTTTGTAAATGTTATTTTTGGCTCGTGATTTAGTGAAGTGTTGGGAAAAGTCCTACTGGATAGTAGGTCGTGGTTTTTTACCTTTTGAGCCAGGTGTATTCCACGTAAAATACTTGTGTTCTTTATTTTTCGCATTTATTATTCCGCAACAGTAGTATAAGGAACACATGGAAGAACCACGTCCTTCTATAATCTGTGAAAAATTATACACCACACAAATCATCCACTCCCTCCCCCAAATAGCAAGGCATTTTGCAAGCAATTCTTATATGATTTAAGTGTGTGAATCTGAAGCTACATGAACCAGATAGAAGAACTAGTTACGAGTGTCTGTCTTTTACTCTAGTTTCATTGTTGTAGGTGTTTCAAATTGTACATTTCAACTTTATCTAAAAGTAATTGTACTAGATACTCTAAGTGTTGTATTCGAGTTAGAGTTAACTTGAAGTTGTCGCAACAGCTAGAGGTTGGTTTCCACAAAGGGTTAGAGGTAATTCTTAAGTTTACAAAGAGTTTTGTAAATGTTATTTTTGGCTCGTGATTTAGTGAAGTGTTGGGAAAAGTCCTACTGGATAGTAGGTCGTGGTTTTTCACCTTTTGAGCCAGGTGTATTCCACGTAAAATACTTGTGTTCTTTACTTTCCGCATTTATTGGTATCAGAGCAGGTTATCATTGAAGGGGCTTACACCTTAGGAGAAGATTAGCATGAGTGCACCACCTGGAAACTAGGAATGGCAATCCACTGCTAGGCCATCAATCTTTAATGGCCAGCACTACTCTTGGTGAAAAAACAAGATGAGATATCACATTATAGGAGAGGACTATGAGCTATGGGACATTTCACCGATGGTCCACTTGCTACCTTTAAGAAAAATGCTGAAGGAGTAGATGTGCCAAAGAGCGGATTGCACTGCTGAGGACTTGAAAAGGTGGGAGAAGAATGCTAAAGCCAAGAAATGGCTTGTTTGTGGACTTGGTCTAGATGAGTACATCATAATCCAAAGTTGTGCCACTGCTAAGCAAATTTGGGACACACTGCAAGCAGCTCATGAAGGAACACCTCAGGTGAAAAGATCCATAAGAACTCTAATGTATTCTCAGTATAAGAACTTTGCTATGAAGGAAGGAGAAACCATTCAAACAATGTACACAAGGTTCACTACACTAACAAATGCGCTAAAATCTCTTGGAACGATTATTCTTGAAGAAGATAGAGCCGAGAAGATACTGACTAGGGTTTTTCCTATCACTTGGGAGAGCAAAATCACTGCCATTCAGGAATCGAAGAATATTTCCACTCTCCCACTAGATGAATTAATTGAAAATCTCACTGCCTATGAACTTAGGTGACAAACCATGAAGATGGATGTAGCTAAGAACGAAAGGAGCTTGGCACTTAGAATCACTGAAGGTTCTGATCCGGAAGATGATGAAATGGCTATGATCACCAAGGACTTCAAGAAGTACCTGAGGAGAGGAAAGGATTCTTCAAGAAGTAGAAGCTATATCAAGTCAAAAGCTTCTGAGAAGCAAACCAATGATGGTTGCTACAAGTATGGAAAGGTTGATCACCACATCAAGAACTGTCCTTTGTGGGAAATTGAATGGAAGAAGGAAAGAGTTGAACGAAGAAACAGGAAGAAGGAACAAGTTTAACCTAAGAAAATCAACAACAAAGGATCAACCAAGGCAATGGTCTCTTCTTGGGGAGAAATCTCAGATGATGAGAATGAACGAGCACTTATAGCCATTGGAGTATCTGATGAAGAAACTGAGGTAAGTCTCTTTTATCTCAAAGACAAGATTAAATTTTTATCGAAAAAAAGGTTATCTGAGTTACTACTTGATCTAATTGATGAATCTGAGGATGTAAATAACGAAAAGGAACAACTGTCTAAAGCATGTGTGATTTTGAAGGCTAAATGCAAAAACCGGAAACTTAGGATTAGTGAAACTGTAAGTGAAAATACTGTGTTGAAGAATCAGGTTCATGTACTTGACTTAACTATCCTAAAGCTTAGATGTGAAAATCTAAAATTGAAACTAGGAACAGGTAAAAATACAGCTGATCACATACAACTCACTTTAGAAGAAACTGTAGGGAAAATGAAGGATGAGTTGTACAAGAGAGATGAACAAGTAAAAATTCTATAGATGGATCTAAGCAAGGTCAAGCATGAGCTAGACAGAACCTGCAAATAGAATAGGTCTTCTGGTGCAATTTCATGGCTACAAGAACACCATAGTAGTAACAGAAGAGGACTCGGCTTTGGGAACCCGACACCTAAGTGGGATCCCAAAAGTAAGTACCTCACACTTCCAGAGAACAAGATTTGCACATGTTGTGGTAAAACAAGTCACTATAAAAGTGAATGCACTACAAAAGAAAAGGCAAGTCAAAAGAACAAAGAATTTGTTCAAGGGAAGAATAGGCTACCAAGTTAGGTTAAAAAGAGTATTATTCATCCTTTTGCCTATAGAAAGGACCCAAACTAGTTTGGGTTCCTAAGACTAACCCTTGATTTTGTTTTACAGGTCCAAGTGAAGGGGAGAAGACAAATATGGTACATGGATAGTGGCTGCTCAAAGCACATGGCAGGAAGCATGAACCAGTTCCTTTCACTTGAAGACCTTAAATGAGGTAATGTCTCCTTTGAAAATGGAAAGAAAGGTGAGATCATTGGGGTTGGAAAGGTAGGTAAGACTGATTTTCACTTAATTGAGAATGTCTACTTGATAGATGGACTGAAGTACAGTCTAATAAGTGTATCACAATTGTGTGATAGAGGTAACATGATAACATTCACCTTTATGCTTTGTGATTAATCTTACCACTGTCAAGATAGTTTTGTAGGTAAAAAGAGTAAACAACATATATGTTGTGGATCTGTCCACGCTTTCAGATAATGCGTGTTGGATAATGAACCCCTCCTTTAACACAAGAGGGTTGGACATGCCAGTCTAAATCAACTCAGAAAACTAGTATCCAAGGACTTAGTGATAGCGCTGCCTAACATTAAGTTCAAGGAAGATAAAGTTTGTGAGTCTTGTGCAAGGGGGAAGCAGGTAATATACTCTTTCAAAAGCAAAAAAGTGGTAAGCACCACCAGGACGTTGGAACTGGTCCATATTGATCTTTGTGGACCAATGACAACATTGAGCAGAAGTGGTAAGAGATATGTTATAGTGATGGTTGATGATTACTCTAGGTTTACTTGGACATTGTTTTAAACATCTAAAGATGAATCATTTGACATTTTCACTTCTTTTGTTAGAAAAACTCAGAAACAACTAGGTAATCAACTTGCATCAATTAGGTTTGATTATGGTACTGAATTTGAGAATACTAAATTTGCTGAATTTTGTGATGAGCATGATGAGCATGGCATAAATCATAATTTTTCTGCTCCTAGGACTCCATAACAAAATGGAGTAGTTGAAAGAAATAATATGACATTGAAAGAAATGGCTAGGACTATGCTTCTTTCTAGTAAACTGACCCATAGTTTATGGGCAGAAGTTGTGATCACTGCATGCTACATCATAAATAGGTGCATGACTACACATCTTGTTGAGAAGACTCCCTATGAGTTACTTAAAGGGAGAAAGTCAAATATATCCCATCTTAGGGCATTTGGATGCAAGTGCTTTATGCGCAATAAAGGTAAAGACTATCTTGGTAAGTTTGATCCCAGAAGTGATAAGGGGGTATTCTTGGGATATTCTTTACATAGTAAAGCTTATAAGATTTATAATAAAAGAACTATGTGTGAAGAAGATAGTGTACATGTGAGTTTTTACGAAATTAACATTCTTTCTGAGAGGCAGAAACATGATGATGAAGCAATTGGGCTAGTAAGAAACTCAAATGAAACCACAACCCAGACTGAAGTTGCACCAGAGGAAGGAACAGATGATCGAATAGGTCCTTTCACCCATAGCAACTTGACAGGGGGAACTGAACAAAGAGGGACTGATCCTCAAACCTCGAGGGGACCTGTTCCTCCGTAACAAAACATTGAAAGAACATCTAGGGGAAACCATATGTTTTTGAAACCTTACAAGTATCAAATTTTTCATCCCATTGAGAACATAATCACTGATCCAACCTCTGAAATCAAAACCAGATCTTCCTTGAAGAATCTTTGTGCTTTTGATGCTTTTTTATCTCTTATTAAATCTAAAACTATTGTTGAGGCTTTGCAGGATGCAAACTGGGTGAATGCAATATGAACTCAAAAAATTTGAAAGAACTTAAGTTTGGCAGCAGGTACCAAGACCCAAGGACATATCAGTAATTGGAACAAAATGGGTCTTCAGAAATAAACTTGACGAAGATGGAACATTTACAAGAAACAAGGCAAGATTGGTGGTTCAAGGATATAGTCAAGAGGAGGGCATAGACTATGATGAGACTTTTGCTCCAGTTGCAAGATTGGAAGCAATTAGACTCCTTATAGCCTTTGTTGCTTATATGGAATTCACTCTCCATCAGATGGATATCAAGAGTGCCTTCCTCAATGGCTATCTGAAGGAGAAAGTGTTTGTCAAGCAACCTTCGGGCTTTAAAAGCAAGGAATTTTCTGATCATGTGTACAAGCTTGACAAGGCACTTTATGGGTTCAACTTCCTGATCATGTGTAAGAGCATGGTATGAAAGATTATCAAAATTCTTATTTGAGCATGGCTACAAGAGAGGTAAAATTAACAATATTTTATTCTTGAAAGAAAAAAGTAAAGATCTCTTGGTAGTTCAGATATATGTTGATGATATAATCTTTGGAGGAACAAGTGATAAATTAAGTAAAGAATTTGCTAAACTAATGGGGGGGTTGAATTTGAAATGAGTATGATGGGTGAACTTAATTTCTTTTTAGGCTTACAAATTAAACAAAATTCAAATGGAACTATGATCCATAAGCAGAAGTATGTAAAAAAGTGGCTTAAAAGGTTTAAAATGGAAGATTCCAAAGAAATTTACACTCCTATAGCAACAACCACAAAATTGGATGTAGATAAACCTGGTTCATCTGTTGATCAGAAGTTGTACAGGGGAATGATTGGCTCTTTGTTATATCTCACTGCTAGCAGACCTGACGTTGTTTTCAGTTTAGGCCTTTGTGCTAGATTTCAGGCAAATCTAAAGGAGTCTCACTTGACTGCTGCCAAGAGGATCTTGAGATACCTAAAAGGCACCACTCACCTTTGTCTATGGTATCCAAAAGATAGTAATTTCAACTTAGTGGGATATGTTGATGCTCAGTATGCAGGTTTTCTTATTGATAGAAAGTGCACCTCAGGTATGACACACTTTCTTGGCCCATGTCTTGTGTCTTGGGCCACAAAAACAAAAAGCAAATTTATGTGGCCTTATCTACTGTTGGAGCTGAGTATCTTGTTGTTGCCTCATGTTGTGCTCATTTGTTGTGGATCAAACATTAGTTAATGGACTTTGGATTTGATGTAGGTTGTATCCCTATCTTTTTTTATAACACTAGTGCAATTAGTATGACCAAGAACCGGTTCATCACAAAAGAACTAAGCATATAGATATTAGGCATCACTCTTTGAGGGACAACTATGAAAAGGGTTTGATCACGGTGGAATTTTGTGCTACTGACAATCAAATAGATGGCATCTTCACAAAAGCTCTAAGTAGAGATCACTTTGAAAGGAACAAGTTAGAATTAGGGATGATTAAGATCACCTAAAAGGAACCAGTTCTAACTAAAAAATGGGTTAGACAATCTGTGAATTTTGTACATAATTAGATTAGATTTTGCTCAGTCTCATACTTTCATCAGTATACTCTTGTGCCATGTACTAAAATATCTCATTAATCTCTAATAATATTATCTTTATTTTCTTGAAAAATTCGGACATACACAAGAGATTTCTCAGTAAAGAACTTGGTTCATCAAGATTACATGGTACGTACTCTCCGCTCTGCATATTTTGGAATAATTACATTTGGATCATAATCAAAAAGAGAGTCCCATTTAATCCTAACCTCCTTGAGTTTATCCATTACGAAATGAACCACTTTCACCGAAGAGAGTCCCAAAACGCAATAAGTGCCTAGATTCTAGGAAGAGTCCTCAACGTCTTTTCAAACTGACTCCCAATTTGATTAGACTCCTGAGCTTCTGAAAAAGTTGTCGTTACCCAATCAAATTATCCCTCTTTAAATTGATTTCTCCTTAGTCGTTTCTTTACTTCTAATTGACAATCGCAAAACAATTCTCTCTATCTTCTCTCATCTTCTAAACATGCATAATCATCTTCTTTCATCCTCTAACCATCAATCGTTAACACCTCTGAGAATCCCTCATCACCGCCCAAAAAATCCACACCCACTCCTTCAACCACACCCTCAACCACACATATCTCTAAGAAAGGAAGATTCAAGATGCTTGCTCGCAAAGTAGTCGCTGGAGGAGAACAAATCAAGAAACTCAATGAGCAACTGAAGGCAAGTCAGACAGATGAACCCCAAAAATCTGAAGATTCCTTCAAGTCTGCAACTGAGGGGTAGAAACTGTTTCATCTTAAACATAGCAGGTAGAGACTATCCCTGAGGTTGTTGAAAATCAGGAAAATAGGTTTGTTTTGGAAGGAACTATGACTGGGGTTGAAACAACTTAGTCTAGAATTAGGTGGTAAAAATAAAAAGAAAAAAGAAAATAAGAGTGAGTGTGCTCAAGGAGATGTGAGGGGAATGGAAAAAGCAATGGCTGAATCTTCACCCACTCCTGTTGGTTTGGCTGAAGAAACAGGAGCTATGGTAATATGGAGTGAGGAATCTGCTGGAGAAGAAGAAAATTTGAGAGAAAAAGAGGGAAGTGGGTCTGGAGAAGCTGATGGGGGTTGGTTAGATTGGGGAAGAATGTTCAAGAACCTGTTCCATCAGTACAGGATCCCCTCGAAGATCTACTGGAACGTCTGTCTGACAAATATAATCCAAAAAAGGGAAAAGAGTTTAGGAGTTAAAATCCCTGGAACTACTAGGGAAAACAAGAAAAGAAAGGTTGCCTCTTTTATCCCTGTAGAGACTCCTACCATAAGAGGAAGAGCTACAAGGAGTCAGAAGAAGCAGAGTGAGGATGAACTTGAGAAGGCCTTGAAAGAAAGTAAAAGAAAAGTTGATGCAAAGGGAAAGCAGAAAGTGAGTGAGCCTGTTGAGGCAGTTGAAATTAAGGAGATATACCTGGTCCTTCATGATGAAAAGGAGAAAGAAGAGGTGGAGGTTATGAACCCAAAAGCAAAGAAAATCAAGACTTCCAAAAAGAAGTCTCCTTCGAAAACAAAGTCAGCAGAACCTTCTATCTTGGCAAAAAGAACCAGGCCTACTTGAAGTCTAGAAAAATGAAAGTAGTGGAGGAAGAAAAGAGTGAAGAAGAAGAAGAATCTTATGTAAAGAAGGACAAGATGGTTTAGTTTGGAAAAAGAACCATCTTGAAAGGTAGACTCCTTAGGGACTTGGAGGAGGAAGGCATGATGATGATGCCAGAAAAACTAAAAATGCAGGGTTGGAAGGACATGGTCCTTCAAATGGATGGAAAGCTTGCCAGAACTACGATTGTGGAGTTCATGGTAAATTGTGAGATAAAAAAATGGTAGAGTCACCAGTATGGTAAAGGGAGTGACTGTGAGCTTTGATGACAAGGAGTTGGGATAAATTCTGGGAGTACCTCCTGAAGGGTACAATGACTATAAAAAGTTAAAATGGCCCAGCCTAAAAAACCTCCCCACATCACTTGCTATTACAAGGAAGTTTGGTGAAAATGAAGAAGAGCTTCAGCCCAAGCCTATACACAAAGGTGAGATGAAGCCACCCCACAAAGTGTTGTTTGAATTTGTTAACAAGGTTGTGCTGCCCAGGCAGGAAAGAAGACACATTGCCACATTCATGGACCTGGTCCTAATGGAATGTCTGGACAGTGGGAGGCAAATCAATTGGCATGGGTTTATTATCCAGCTTCTTGATAGGGTTTTAACTGGCGCCAAAACTCATCTCACACCCTATGGTTTCATTCGCGAGGCTGTACTTGCTCACTTCAAGGTACCCCTCGAGAAATAGGAAGTTGGTACTAGCAAGGATCACTTTAGGGCAAACACTTTGACTGCATGTGACTATGAAGACCACACTACTACTAAAGAACCTGGTTCATCCAAGAAGGTACCTATAAACAGCAAAGTGCGAGCTTTGGTGCAAGAGAGCGGGGTTAAGGATGCTGAGATTGAGAGGTTGAAGAAGAGGCTGGCTAAAGTAGAAACTGAGAGGGATGCTCTCAGGGCTGAGCTTGCAAAGGAGAAGGAGAAGAATGATGGCATTCTTCATGATATGTTGAAGCTACTTCAGGACAGAAACCAAGAACCTGGTCCTTCTCTGCCTTGAAACCTTTCTAGCCTTGTTAGACAAACCAGTGAGCCGGATGGGATTTCTTTTTGTTCTTTTTGCTCATGATCCAGTATAATTTTTTTTCTTTATGCTTTGTTGATGACTAGTATCAATGTTAATCAACTATTTTTGTGCTCTAACTGTTTGTTGATGCTTCTTAGATAGCTAATATCATTAGATTGATATATGATGCTTGACTCCATGAATGCATTTGAAGTAGCCTAGTGGCTATGAGTAATATCTATTAAAATCAGGTTATCTAACAAAATTTTTACTTTAGACTGTGATGTTTATAACCTAATAAACTTGGTCCTTGATGATTAGTGACTTAAAATGGAAAGTATTTTAACATTGTGTTGATGTTGAGCTAAGTTGAAACAGGGCTTATGCTTATAAAAAGCATAGAGTTTGTCATCATTAAAAGAGGGAATTTGTTGGCCCAAGTGAGCTTTGTTTTGATAATTGACAAAGAAACTCAAGCATGAACCAGGTCCATACACCGTGTAAACAGACACGGGCAGAATTTGGGCACAGGGCATGCACGTGAAGGAGATAAGCTTAAGTGATTATATCTGATATCTCCTGAACGAAAATATTGCATAATTGATAAGGAGAAGGACTCCTTACTCGAGAGAACTCTATCCTAGATAAGGGAGGAGTTAGAAGTTGAAGATAACTAGAACTCTTCCACCATGGACGAGTATAGCATTGGAACTCTAGTTATTTCCTATTCTTCTAACTCTATAAAATTATAGGATGTTCTCATTTTACAGGACGCACAAACGCTGAAGTTAAACATGAGTTGAGAGCAAAATAGCAAGGCATTTTGCAAGCAATTCTTGTGTGATTCAAGTGTGCGAACTTGAAGCTACATGAACCAGATAGAAGAACTAGTTACAAGTGTCTATCTTTTACTCTAGTTTCATTGTAGTAGGTATTTCAAATTGTACCTTTCAGCTTTATCTAGAAGCAATTGTACAAGGTACTTTGAGTGTTGTATTCAAGTTAGAGTTAACTTGAAGTTGTCACAACAGCTAGAGGTCGGTTGCCACAAAGGGTTAGAGGTAATCCTTAGGTTTACAAAGAGTTTTGTAAATGTTATTTTTGGCTCAGTGATTTAGTGAAGTGTTGGGAAAAATTCTACTGGATAGTAGGTCGTGAGTTTTTCACCTTTTGAGCCAGGTGTTTTCCACGTAAAATACTTGTGTTCTTTAGTTTCCTCACTTATTTTTCCGCAACAGTAGTATAAGGATCACATAAAAAAACTAGGTCCTTCTATAATATTTACACGCGAAAAATTTGACACCACACAAATCAACTCCCTCTTGTATGGTATTGAAGTATAAAACATCAAAAAATATGTAAGCTCTGCTAATGATACATATGTCTGGGAAGGACAATGAGAAAAAAGTACTAAAAGTAAAATTCATAATTTTCAGCTACTTACTCCCATTGCAAGGAGATTTCAAGCGGGTAAAGGACATCCCAATTTCAAAAGTTGATAAAGATAGCATTTAGGTATTTCTTTATCTAGAACAGGAATTGATAATTCAACTGTTTCTGGTGGAATTTCCACTTCAACCGTTCCTAAGCTTGCTTCCACCATACATGGAACTATAGGATGCAATTATGGTGTCAATGTCACGTAAATTTAAGAATGAGTAGGCTTTTCATCTCAGACCTTTTATAGAGCCAATCACATCTCCATCCCACTCCATTAAACAAAAGAAACAAAACAAAACATCTCATATAAACCATTGCACTTGTAAAACTAAAGAAGCAATAACATATGAATTAACCTTAAAAAGAAAACAAGATCAATCATAAGTTCATTAACACGAAGAAGACTGAAAATTAACAATTACATGTACTTTCAGTATATATAAGCGAAGGAAAATTTGGTTAACTTACCCGACAATAAACATCTTATTTAAACATGTGTGAAGGTTAAGTCATGAATCTAACCTCAATATATTACTCATCCAGAGGCATCTTCCTAACCTTGCACGCCTTATATCATAATCAAAACCAGATTATACAAGTGTTACTTAATGTTAATTGATTCATTTAATGATCATATATCAAGAATCAAAGGCGACAAATATAAGCCAAAAACCCAAAATTTTTATATCTTCAGCCCATATTTTTATGTATCAAGCAATAAGGTAGCTGGCAACTCCAATAATATGACTTGTAAGCATTTGAAAGCAAGCTCTTTGTTTTTATTTCCTTATTTACTTGCTTGATTTACCAACTTGTTGGGTAGCGATCAGAGAAAAGAGCGTATCTAAAGTTGATTAAGCTTCATAGTATACCCTCTTTGAAAAATGTGACTGTATGTGTGCCACCTAAATCTCTAAATTTTAAATTCGCCTCTTCTTTTGGATCTATTTGTAATGTTGTTCTACCCAACATAATGTAAAAGACTGCGGATTAACCCAATGCAGTCGACAGCATGAAACGGAAAAATAGCAGAGCAACTGCTTTAATCAATTTAAGCAGTACTAATCCAATTTAATAGTATGATTTAATATAAATCCTTTTCCCAAAACCACCCATCGTCATGCCAACCTGCACCCCAAAAACAAAACATACCAACAGACCAACTACTTTACCCGATTTAAACAAACTCAATCCAGCAGCACTTGCGATTCCGGAAAAGATAAAATTGAAACTTAATTTCACTTCAGAAATTGGATGCGAATATAAATTTAATCCATTTTAGACAGTCTAATCCAGTAGAACTTGTGATGCGAAAAAGACTTTGAATATACCAAATCCAGATATATGCGGAAGGCAAGAAACGAAATGAAGAAGAGGAGCGCTTACTGGGCAGCTTCACAGAGAATGCAGTAGAACCCAATAGTTTTAGAGGAGAGCAAAAAGATGAATCAAAGGAGAAGAGGAACTTGAGGAACTCTGAAGAAAGGAGACGCCGGTAATGCATATTGACTTTGGTAACCTCACGTCAAAGCTGAAAATAACTGAAGCAGCACGTGTCGGCAAAATACTGAATTTGCCTATGAGTAAGCAAGCACCTAACCAGAAGCTGCTCAAACTGTCCCTTATTATTAATAGTAGTAAAGTAAAGTAATACGAATAGGAATTTACCATGCATGGTAAACGACTGAAGGTGTGAGAAATACAACCTTTTCAATAAAAGTACTGTGTTCCCTTTATTATTTTCTTTAAGCACATCTATGGAGATATTTGTGAAATCAGATACTAATTGTATGGATCAGTTAGCGTCATAATTATACATTGGTGGATAAATGTACCTAAAACCACAGTTCATGAACTACTGCTACAATACTAACCATCAACTTTAGCTGGGAAGTATAGAAATTAATGCAGATGTACACACAAATTTGACGCTGTCAGGACTCCAACGTACAAAATTGTTGAACAAGTTATATAGTTGGTAACATTAATTGATCTTCAACAAACAGTTCCCCTGCCTGAGGGCCAAAGGAAATTGGACTGCATTGTGTACTAAAATAGAAGCTGCTAAACCAATCGTGGATGTTATTAAGCTGCTAAAATAGTGGGGCATTTTTCGTTTGATTTACAATTATCATGTATAGCATATATTAATGAAATTTTGTCCACTTTCAGTTGTCGGACTTGTCAAGAATAGGTTGCTCTAGTGGTGAGCACCCTCCATTTCCAACCAAGAAGTTGTGAGTTCGAGTCACCTCAAGATAAGGGTGGCATGTGGACCGGTTAGGACCGGGACCGCAAGCCCACATGGGCGGTGGGCCTAAACGGTCCTAACCGGATAGGACCGGGACCCTGGGGTGGTGGGCCGGTCTCATAGGGGAGGTCTGCGAGACCGGGACCGTTTAGGACCGGGACCGGCTGAGAAGTGGGCCGGTTCAAGCGGTCCTAAACGGGCCCAACGGATAATTTAAAAAAAAATAAATTGACCGTTTGGCCATTTAAAAACTAGCCGTTTGGTCTGCCAAAATAGTCGTTGGCTATTTGCAAAATAGTCGTTGGCTATTTGCAAAATAGCCATTTAACCCCCCAAATTTTATTTTAACCCCAAACTTTTTATAATTACACTTTTTCCCTATTTTCAAGTATAAATACCCCCTCATTCTTTCATTTTTCTCATAAAATCATCAATCTCTCTCATTCTCTCTCTAATATTCTTCTATAATTGCTTACTTAATTA
>AWOL01S0014523.1:2897-23558 GCA_000715115.1 Nicotiana otophora
CAACCAAACATACCATCAAGTCCCAAAATATCATACGAACTTAGTCGAACCTTCAAATCACCTCAAACAACTCGAAAACCACGAGTCATACCCCAATTCAAGCCTAATGAACTTTGAAATTTCAAATTCTATATCTTGTGCCGAAACACATCAAATCAATTCGGAATGACTTCAAATTTTACACACAAGTCACATTCGACATTACGAACCTACTCCCACTTCCGGAATCGGATTGCGACTCCGATATCAAAAAGTCAACCCCCCGGTCAAACTTTCCAAAAATTTTGAGTTTCGCCATTTCCAGCTTAATTTCACTACGGACCTCCAAATAATTTTTCGGACACGCTCCTAAGTCCAAAATCATTATACGGAACCGACGGAACTCTATTCCAGAGTCGTCTTCACATGGTTCTCACTACGGTCAAAATCCTAAGACTTAAGCTTCATTTTTAAGGACCAAGTGTCTCAAATCACTTTGAATCATCCGGTAACTGAATTCAACCACGCACGCAAGTCAATACACATAATAAGAAGCTGCTCATGGCCTTATGCCGCCAGACGGGGCTTAAATTCTTAAAACGACAAGTCGGGTCGTTACACCATTACGACTATCTTAGGTAGGATTTTGGGGACGCGACAATTTATGACTAAGACCTCACTATAATGGAAGAATCTGGTTGGGCCTTTCTTGTGTTCACGCTGAAGACATTTGCAAGAGGCAACAAAGTTGACTATCCCTCGCTATCGCGACCGGTCCTTCGCCATTGCGATGGCCGGCCCATAAGCCAGGCAAAGGCGCAATCGTGATCTAGCACCATTAAACATCACATTTTCAGCAGCTATTTTCATATGAAAAATTTACTTAATTATGATATATTATAAACTTATTTATTCATACAAAATAGGTTATCACTTATAAATTTTAAATTTTAACTTGACCGAGAATGTGTCTAAACTTTTTCGGCCTCATAAATTATAGTGGGGCATCTGTATCTATACCCAATTTTAGGATCACCATTGAAATTATACCCACTTAGCATAAAAATTTGCAAGTCTGCACACTTTAGAATCAACTTTAGACTTATCGGGTCTAAAGTTAAAGAAAAAAAATTTACTCTGAAGTGTAATGTACTTAAGGCTAATTAAAATAAAAGTGTAATTTTTACACTTAAGATGCACTTAAGGCCAAATAAGTTTGAAGTGCAACTAATATTTTCATGCACCTAAGGCCAAATAGGTCTGAAGTGCAAATTATCCAGAAACAGAAACTTGCTCTTCGAATTTCAACAATCCAACACATGATTCAACACCTAAACATACTCCAAATGAGCTCAATTAAAACATAATCTCCAAATATTATAAAGAACATAACCACATTCATCAACTTACCAAAACAACAACAAATCTAACAAACTCATTTTACAATTAAGAAGAAGAAGAAGAAGAAGAAGCCTTAAGCAATTGCAAAAAAAAGGAATATCACAACACCTCACTACTATAAAATATTATAAATCACCTTAAAATTTGCTCACAAACTCCGTGTAAATCCATGTCACCTTCGTTTTCGCAGAGACGAATAAGAAAAAGAAAAAAAACGATGAAAAAACATAAAATTATTTGTACTTTGGATATTAGTTAAACTTTTTTAAAAAGCAGTACAAGTTAAATGCCGACCATCAAATAAAGTGCCCATGAAATTTTTACAATTACAATTCCAACCTATAGGAATCAAAAATTCGCAAAACGAGAGAGGTCGGGTTATTACAGTAAGGCTAGGAATTTAGAGTAGTTTTTAGTTTCTAAAAAAGCTTTCTAATGCAATTTTTTCTTTCTATACTTGCATCTCTTTTTTGGTAAGTACTTATAGTCGACCATAAATGAAGGGGGGAAAAAAACGTAGTCGACTGCAAATGTTCTAGATCTTTCTGAATTTTTATACTTCATCTTCCCGTCATTTCTACATAACATCTTCAATCTGTTGTTCCTCTATCTTCGTCCCTTTTCTTCCGTCTGCATAAACCCACCAAATACCCTAGCATATATGTTAAAATCGAAAGGTACCCATTAATTTTCTCCGTCGCTGTATAGCTGGGACAAATTCACAACTTCAGGTACAGAATCAACTCAATTTTTAGTACCCTCTACATTCTGTTTTTGTTATTAACTGTCAATTATTTTCCTTTTTTTTATATGGTGTTTTATGCAAGGGTCAGAATTAGTCTGGAAAAGAACTTGCCTTAAGAATCATCTTTTAAAGTTTGGGAGTAATTATGACCTGAGTAGAATGAAATAGATTCAGATAATTCATATGGTGGATTCTTACTAATTTGGGATTGAGGCTTAGTGGATTGATTTACTTTTATGGTGATTCCAGTGGAAATTTTGTGGGTTTTAGCTTATTAAGCTCTGTCTTTAGCTGCTGGTTTTCCCATAAAACCTCCTCAGAGAGCTATGGTAGTTTCAAGTATGGCATAATTATTGTGGACTTGTGCTAGAGCTAGGTTTAAAATCTGGATGTTGTAAAAGGGGATGTGATAAGTTCACTATACCATTTTGGCGTGAAGTGTGCCTTCAAGGGGCTATCTTGCTAAAGAAAATTTCCTTCTTAGGCGGATCACAGATGAGTTTTCATGGGTTTTTTTTCTTTCAGTTTCCTGTAAACCAGTTTGTTAACACATCATTTTATATCGAATCAGCATTCCCTTTTTAATGTCCTTGGTGTGTTATTTTTATGTTTTAGTTGGTTCAACTTTCACGTTTACACTTCTATGTCCTAGTTCCACATGCTTTGATGTTTCCAGAGTTGAAAAGTGAACAAGGATTAATGCTATTATGTATGATTGTAAATTTAACTGGTTTATTGCGTTGTATATTATCATGTCCAATCTAATTTTGTATTATAGAAAGAAAGAAAAAAGAGGTAATTTTTTCACCCTTTTATTTAATCTAATAGAGTTGGTGTAAAAGGATGACTCCCAAATGTTGTCCCGACTCCTGGGAATATTTAAATCTAATTTTGTACTCTAGAAAGAAATAGGGGTAGTTTGTCCACCCTTTTGGTTAATCCAATAGAGTTGGTGTAGGAGGATTGGTCCCAAGTGTTTTCCTAGGTATACTTTATACGCACTCGATGTTTACACCAAACTGAACAATTTATCTTTGGAGTCAAATTTATGAGAATATATATCACTTAATCGTTCTGTAGTAATAAAACTTAGTCGTTGTGTGATAATAAAAGTGTACATGCAAGACACATCTTGCGTCCATTAGTTTGGTGTAAGTGTCGTGTGCGGGTAAGTTTTCTTTCAGATTTTGATCTTAGATTGCTTCCTAATTTTCCTTTCTTGCATTCTTTGATTTATGTTCTTAAAGTAAGTTTAGGCCATGCAGCAGTATCAGATGCGTCTTTTTGGGGCTGTTTGCAAGAATATATGAGCTTTTCTCTTTTCATTGTGCATTTTGCTAACATAATTTCAAAGGTTGTGAGCAAGTGTGACTTAATTTTGCAGTGTTTTTGTGTGGAACGCAAAGTAGCAACTTTAAATTAGATTATGATCTTTACCTAAAACTACAATCTAGGCAGTTTTGTGCAACTTCAGATATCTTATGGCTGTTTTCAGTTTGAATCAATTCGAAACATCGGCTTGTGGTCGGTCAGATGTTGCTCTGAGTTTGAATCAATTCGAAACATCTGCTTGTGGTTGGTTAGATGCTGTGAAAATCTATTTCCTAACCGCAGTTCCTTTCTTCTTCTCCTCAGGAAAAAGGCACAAGAAATAAAGTAACTAACAATGTTTGGAGTGGTGTTCCCGAACCGAAGCTTCCCTATGGATATCTCCACCTTTGCTCAAATTGGCACAACCCATTGGGTCCTTGACATGAACACCTTTGTTGGTAAGTTCCATCACACACAATCGAAGACTGTTTATGCTTTTCGCCTGACAGTTCTAACGTTACGCGTGCAGGGGAAGCATACGATTCAATTCGGGAAGTCTGCATATTCCTCATCAACAACTTCACGCTGCCACCAGACAAGGCCCTCGCTGTGTATATCCAATCCCCTGGCTCACCTTTCCTCTTTTGTGGTGCAGTCACGCTGACGCGACCCTCTGCCGTGCTGTCGCTCCCTTGGCCAGAGCCCGGTGGCCAACTGCAGCTCACTGCCGATGCAACTCCAGTCTCTGCCAAGATAGGTGTCTCAGTTGAGGACCTTGCAGCACTTCCCTCCCTTGATGTCACTGCAGAGAAGAAAATCGAGAGGTTGGCATTGAAAGTTGGTGAAAACTTGTTCAATTTTATGCAGTCGTTTTGTGGGGTGGATGGCAGTAAGCTGGTGGTGCCTATGGATATATTGGATCGCTGGTTCAAGAAATTCCAGGAACGAGCAAAGCGAGATCCAGAATATTTGAAGGGCTTCGCGTTGTAGTTCGAGTGAGACATATATTTCATGTTTGAAGGTTCCACTATTTTCCTTTGGAGGATAGTGATGAGAATATGAGGGCAACTGATATGCTTAGGTGCTACATATAATGCGCTGAGCAATGAAAAGCGAATCCTTGGGTCTTTTTCATCCCCTGGTTAATTGTTGTAGGATTGTGGTGTTTCATTTTCAGAATATGGTTAACTTTGGGCGGTAGCCATTGTCTAATGCTGGTTTTTAGAAAAAAGTCTCAATCATATCATATGAATTGCAGTGGAAGAGTGTAAAGCAGTTCTCTTTGTTGTACTGATTATGTTCAGAACGTTTTTTTCGTAAATCGAGTAAAGAGAAAAGGTAAAGGCAAGGAAGTGGAATGTCGAATATTTGGGAAAACCTTTTATTTTGTAAAGTGTACTCCCTCCGTTCCCTAGAGTTACAAGTACAGAAATTAAGGACAGGTAGTTCTAAACTTAGAGTTACAAACACAAAAATTAAGGACATGTAGTTTTTGACTTAGACTTACAAGCTCATAAATTAAGGACAGCTAGTCCTGAACTTACAGTAACAAGTTCATAATTTAAGGACATTTGGTCCTAAATTTAGAATTGTAAGTTCAAAAATTAAGGATACTTAGTCTTTAAGTTAGAGTTACAAGTACATAAATTAAGGAGGCATGTAATTCTAAACTTAGACTTATAAGCTTATAAATTAAGGATAACTAGTCCCGAACTTACAGTAACAAGGAAGGGTATTTTCGTTCGGGCGAGTAAAAATTTATTATAGCAGTGACTAAAAACATAACATTTTAAACAGTTGCTTAAAAGTAAGTGCATGTCTTATTAGGAGCCAACTGTTCACTTCCCGAAAACAAACAGAGAAATTGGGCCCGTGGACTCGCACAAAGCCCAAATGTCGTCTGGTCTAATGAACCGCCACGACTCTCTTTTTGTCAGCCAATACACTCCTCTTCATCTCTGTAATTTCCTCACCCAACTCTTTCTCCGGTGAAGCTCTGTTGTAAGTTCCCTAAACCCCATTTCCAATTATTCTTTAATGGTAAAATGCGAATTTATCTCATGTGATAACAAATATGTGATGGTGTAATGTGCCTCTTATTATTAGTAATATAGGTGATTCTGAAAAGAAAAAGTGCTTATCGTGTTATCAGGAGATTTTTATTCTTCTGCTTCTATATATGGACCTTGAATACTTTTCTATTGCACTTTAAACTTTGTTGTAAAGTGGAGATTTATTTGGTCTTTAATTTAGGAGTAAGAAGCTTAAGAAGGTGCAAAGATAGCTCTTTTCATGTATTATGAGCTCATGTAAATGAGTGAGAAGTCTCTTTATGAGTATCTAACACCTGACCTGCTTTTTTATGTGTGAAAGTGTAGATTAGATGTGGCGAAAATAGATCATTATTGTGTAATCGGCCGAACCTGCCTGAACTTAAATGGGTTGTATTATTACTAAAACAGCTAATGGGTTGACCCAACATGACCCATGAACATAGTGGGTCAGAATTGGGATTAAATCATGTAACCCGGCGGGTTGAAATTCCACACAACCCAACAGGTTTAGTTTCTCATTTACTGATATCTCATAGAGATCAAGCTCTTCTGACTTCCAGCTTGTTTGGATGATTGTTAAGTATCGTTTCATAATGTATCGTATCGTATTGTACTGTATCGTTTTGATATTTACGATGTTTGGATAGAATGTATTGTTTACCGTCATTTCATGGTGTGAAGTACTAACAATATGAATAATAAACTTGCAATATTATAAAAAAAAAGTAAGGTACGGGGTAAAATTATTATATAAAAAGGTAGGGTAAAGATAAAATAAGATTATTTAATAATAAGGAAGGACAAGATGAGAGAAAAAAATAAGGTAACGACGCGACCACACCAAATTGGCCGTTCCATAAAATGGCACTTTTCGTCGTTAGGTGACGACGGATTTAACGATACGACACAATAAAATTTAGCAACTATCAAAACATACGTTGTATTTAAAGTAACAATACGATACAATACAACTAGTAACAACCATCCAAACAAGTTGTTCCTCTATTGGTTTCTCAAAGAGACCCAACAGATTAAGGTACTGGATATTATGCTGGTATTTCTGATGCTGGATTTGATTTGTAGTTTCTTTCAGTTTAAGTGATGTTTTTCTTTTATTTTATTTTCTTTTCCGTGTTGGAGTTAACTTTGATTAATGTAATATTGTGAATTCTGATGATATCAACCAGTCATGTAAAGTTTTTATGCATTTGATAATGTGTGGTTCTAGAACACTTGGTGAATTGAATGAAGCGTGTTGATTTCTTGTTTCACTGTATAAAGTTTTAGAGGCAATAACAAAAAGAAAAGAAAAGCATTCTCATGAAAATAGATACTGCTTGAATTATAACTTCTCATTTTTCGGTAATCATATTTATAAGCTTTTAGTGATATTTAGATGTATTATTTCATTATTTTAATGTAAAGTACAGCTTAGAATACTTATCAGTTAGTTGACAAATATCGATACTTTACTTTTAGAAAATGAACAAACCTACTTTCAATTACCGGTAAACAAAAGTTACAAAATATAAAATCAAGGGAGTACATTTTCTTTCAGAACACTCTGAAAACATTGAAGCACCTTGTTTATAGGTGTTCTAAAACCATATATTCTGTGTCAAGTCTTACGTTGCACTGGGGTTAGCTTTTATACTTGGTAAGGTTCTCATATTTATAAAGAAAGAAGCTTTTTTCAATGTTGGGTTAGGTTATAACATTATTTGCTCCATCTTTGACCAACCCGTTTTGACCCAAGCAAACTTTGGGCTAGTTGGGTCATGAACCATTTATTGATTTGACCCCAAGTTAGACCCAGCCCACCCATTTGCCACCTCTTACTGTAGATACTTTATGTTATTTCGTCTACTGTCTTCAGCAGCAAAGCAACAGAATATGCAGTTCTATTAATTGGGGTGTAATATCTTTTCCTACAGATGCTGTTGAATGTATTTTGATTACGGGGTAGCTTCCAATTTCACGGAAGATGTCACTTTCTAGGCTTTCTGGAAGGCTCAATCTTTTTCTTTCTTTAAACAGGACTCATTATTATCCACTTTCCACATCCAGGTGAGTGATGAGCTATTTCGTGTTTCACTTGATTGTTCTTTTGTAATGGCATATATGGTTGCTTCTTTGCGAGTTTGCATAGCAATGAGTTAATAATGGTCGTCGATTGTGTCCCAAGTTGCTCAATCTATTCCTCTTTGATTCAGGGACTATCTTGGAATTGTAGTGTCAAAAGATAGAAACCGTGGGCCAATTGACATCAGGCATGGACAACTCTTTGGTCTTGGATGTCGAGGTTTCACATCAAGGTGTGAGTTTAAAAGATCTACACTTCATAACTGTAAAGGGTTGCCTTTTTTGAGAGGGCAGAGTACAGTTAGGGCTTGGCCAATGTTGAATCTTCATCATCATTATGCAACTCAGGCTACTGCAACAGAGAAGAAATCAAAGAAGATGCTCTTTTACTTGACAGGTTTAGTTTTTGCGATGGTGGGGGCTAGTTATGCTGCAGTTCCTCTGTACAGGAGATTCTGTCAAGCCACAGGATATGGAGGTACAGTTCAACGTCGGGAGGTAAGTTATTCATTATTGATCTGGTTGTAGATAGGCTGTCGGAGTTCTCTTGAAAGTGATGAAAATTACCACCTTACAGAGTGTTGAAGAAAAGATTGCACGGCATGCAAAAGATGGAAGAGTTACTTCCAGGTATTTTTATATGGTGCTTGACTGAAGATCCTTTAAATTGTAATTTGCAACTATTTTTGGTTTATGAAACATTTGAAAGTTTTTTTAGTTGTTAAGATAAGTATTATTGATAGGAGTTATAACAACTGAGTAGAGAAACTGAGAAATACATTTGCAATTGCTACATTACACAAAAAAAGTAGAGAAAAAAATATGCACTTAGTGCTACTCACAGATTCAGGTTCGTGTTAAAAAATTCTTGCATTCCTTTCCTCCCAAATGGCCCCCCAGACTGTTGCAGGAAGTTGGTTTGAAGTCTTCATCTTTACCTTTCCCAGCCTTTTCCTTGACTAGCATTGCAGTAACTCTTTAGTTGTCCTCGATATTGACCAGTTAACCCCAACAATATTCAGAATAAAGTCCCATATCTGTGTGTTGAAAATCTGTGTGTTGAAGGAGCAGTGAATAAAAAGGTGGTTGACACCCTCAGTTTGCCTTTCGCACAGTGAACATCTGCTGCAAATGTTAACCCCTCTTCTCTGTAGATTTCCTTGAGTTAGACACACTCATTGGGCCACCAACCATGTGAAACATTCCACCTTCAGAGGGGCTTTGATCCTGCAAATACGCTTCCATGGCCAGTTAGGGATGGTAACATTAGAGTTGCCTCAGAACAACCTCTAACAGTGAACCTTACTTTAGAGTCACCTTTCCACAGTAGAGAGTCAGGTTTGGTTGGCAATAGCATGTAGTTCTGTAACTGGAGCATAGGGAGGTGACACTCTCCATTTTCCGATCATTGATGCTGTCTGAAAATGAAGTTCCAGCAGTGCTCATTCCAGTAATCAGAGATAGTAGCATTCTGATTTCTTGCAATACCGAAAAGAAGAGGAAATTACTCCATTAAACTTGATTCCCCAAGTCAAAGATCCTTCCAGAAAGCTATCTTCATGCCATTTCCAGCTTGCAGTGAGGAGTTGGAATGAAATGAACTCCAGTAATTTCTGGGTTATCAAAAATGAATGTAATTTTTGATGTGTCTCCATAAACCATAGGGACCATGATTATGAGATTGTTTAGTAGTCCACGGGTTTAGTAGTCTGTATTTAACTGCAATAATGGGTCCCCGAAGTGCTTCTTCCTCCTTGCTGAATCTCCAGAGCATTGTTGTAATAACTGGAGTTTGAATCTTCAAAAATTCTTTACTCTAAGGCAACCCATTTTCCTGTCTGTAGTAGCTTTCTCCCATCTTACCAAATTGAAAGTTCTATGTTTTTTGTTCCCTTTCCACAAGAACTCTCTACGTAGTTTATCTAGTCTTTTGTCCACGGAAGCAGGTATAGGGAACAGGCTTATTTGAAACTTTTTTCTCCCAGTTCTTTATGTCGTCTTGCCTAATAGATAGTGCTTTTTAGTGAAGCAAATACTACAGAGAACTTGTAAAACTGTCAGATAACAGTTCCATAGCTTTTTTGCCATCTTTTTAGTTATTCTAACTTTCAACTAAAAGTGCAGTCTTTTCATTCAAGAATCTGCTTTTTTGAAGTTGAAATACCAGTTTGCTGCAATGCGTTTTCTCTCTTGCATCTCATGCATGCAGTTGTGCGGCCAATATCATTATAGAAGTATTCAAGTTCCGAATATCTATTTATCTTTTATTTTGGGGTCAAATTTTGATACTAATAGGATTTCTAGTATCATATATTTTTAAAGGAAGATTCTTTTTTGTTGTTCTGCATCACCTTTTTTATCTAACTCTTGTATATGGCATTAGGGAGATTTCTGTACAATTTAATGCTGATGTAGCAGATGGAATGCCTTGGAAGTTTATTCCGACACAGCGAGAGGTGCCTTTTCTGTTATAGGCATGTGCTATGTTCGTAAATAGTTAGTCAACGTACTTATTGTTTGGCATGCTTTCTATTTCCACTTGATGTCCTTCTCCTTGTCTTGCTACGCAGGTAAGAGTAAAACCAGGAGAGAGCGCTCTTGCCTTTTACACGGCTGAAAATCGAAGCTCGACTCCTATTACAGGCGTATCAACATACAATGTTACCCCCATGAAGGTATACATTTATATAATCAGATGTCAACGCGTTTTCCCCACTCCCTCCTAGTTCTCCACCATCCAATGCAAACTTTAGACATTTTATGTGAACTTGAAGATAGAACTTCCTAGTCCCTCCACCTATTGTTATATTTTCAATGTTTCCTCTTTGGAACATCTAAAAACTCTAGGTTCTTCTTATCATACTGATAGTTTTTCTGTTAAACTAGTCTTCTGGTTATGAGTCTACTCTCAAAAGAACATATTATAAGTCATAACAATTTTTTTTTTTTTAAGTATTGAGCTATGATGCCACCGTGTGAGAGTGATCTTTCATTGATGTTGGCACCAACATGGTGCTACTCCCTTTTGTTCAAAAACATTTACCAACACTATGGTTTCAACTATACCATAAGTAACATAACCACCGTCCTTCCCTCTCCCGCCTGCCCCGACCACCAATAAAAAGGAAAGGAAAAAGAGGAGAAAAGATAGAATGACTACTAGGACTAGGGGCGTCAAATGGGTTGGTTGGGCTGAAGCTGTTCAAAATGGGTCAAACCAATACTTGGAAGGGTCATTAACCCGCCCCAAGGTTACTTGGGCTACAAGGGGTTGGGCTGAAATGCGATGGGTCGTGACCCATCCAACTTGACCCAATTTTGTCCTTTTTTTCGAACAAATTAGTTACTTGCTCATTCCACTAAACTAAAAAAGTACTATAGTATCTTCAGATAAGAAATACAAAAATGAAATTATCGTACTATTTTTTTTTAACATAGCTATCAGTGGAATAGGCATAAGAACCCCCTGAGCTAAGGTTGGATTTCCAGCTACACACCTAATCTTTGTAAGGGTCCTATTACCCTCCTGAACTATTTCGAAATGAAATTAATTCCACCCTAGGCGCTAATGTGGCAGTGAGTGAAATTCACTCTCTTTGAGAGAGTGAGATGCAATAAAAATGTTAAGAATTATTTTTTAACATTTTCTATAGTAAATATATATTTCCTACTCTCTCTGTCCCAATTTATATGGCACCGTTGGGATTTTAAGAGTCAAATTTCTTAATTTTGACCGTGAATTCGGACATAGAATTTTTAAGTTTCTTGAAATAAAATTTACATATTTGAAAACTAAGTAAAAAGTACTACAAGCACAATAATTAACAATTCAATATATTTAAAAGCTATATGAAAAAATCATGGTAAAAAAATTTCGTTTGACTTTTGAAATCCGAATGGTGCGATATAAATTGGGACATAGTCATTCTCTTCTCTTTATACAGTGGATGTGAACTATTATCAAAGATCCATTTGCCAGATAAACTAATCACATGTTTCCGACATTTATTCTGGCCATCGGTCTCCGGTTTGAAGAATCTCATTCAACTCTGTTTCCACTATACTTCAAAGTGGAGTGGCAAGCACTAGATTTATCCAAACATTTGAGTTTTTCCACAAAATGTTTAAAATAAATTATGAGTACAAAAAAAGGGTCGTTATCTTTGTTATGACCTTAAGGATTTCTTTGGAGAGTGAGGTTTACAGCGTGCCTAGATTGAAACAAAGGGTCTTGCGTGGCTGCAGATGTATTATCACGGGCTGTGTGTTATGAATGGAATTCTTGAATGTTTCTTTTTATTAGAGGATATTATGTTCTCTTTTTCAATAGAGTGCGTCTCAAAATGTTAAATGAAGCTACGGCAACACCGGAAATGACACCTTCGGCCAATCTTCGGCAAATGTGAATAGTGGAGGAAAAAAGGAAGGAGGGAAAAAAAATTAATTGGTGAAATACACATTTCAAGCATGTGTACTTCTCCACTAGATAGATTACTGGTTGTGACTTTTCAGGGTGGAATTAAATCCCCTTTGAAAATAGTTCAGGGGGATAGATGAAGATTAGATGTGCAAGAGGGTACTTATGCCTTTTCTCTAGATATTTTTCTAACACAGATATCATGACTTAGCCGAGCATTAGCGAAGCTAGATTCTCATAGCGAGACGCTTGTAGTTAGCGAAGCGCTGTAGTAGCGCCGAAGCCCTATGTGCTATAGTACCGAGCCAAGGACGCTCCGTCTTCTCTATAGAAGCAGTCAACTGAGTTCTGAACGAATTAGCTCCTTGGTAATGGCTTATTCAGACTACAATATTTTTCAACATAGATATCAGACTACTTGGATCAAGCTAAAATTACATATAAAACAGTAATAACGGAACTTATTAACAATTTAATACAGAAGGCTATACGCTCAGATAAATTTTGAACTATGCAGAACAATCATCACACAATCAAGATAATTAAAACATACCACTATGCTTCTCTAAGTAATATTCAGATGAATCACCAAGGGGAGGAGGGGGTGTTAATTCCGACGAACATCTAGGATCTCTAAATGGGAAAGCAAAGGCACTTACCAGCATTTAATTACATATACAGTACTGCGTTGATACAACAATAACTTCAGATTGAACATTTTCAAATCCCATAGGCATAATATGTAAAGCGTATAGGTCCTAAGGGTCTTGCTCTCAAACTAATGAATCAAAACATCAATACAATTAACTTAACATATGCAGAAGCACATGTACATAAAGAACTATAGAGGATGCAGTCAGGGATTCCTGCACTCAAGTCGTAAAAGAAAGAAAAGAGGCAAAAGCAAGAATTGTCTTTGTGCGTTTTGGTCTAAACAAAATGGGGTCAAAATCACCAAGATTTTCTTTGGACTTGGTGAGACCTTATGTGGGCTCTGAAGATTGACATGCTAAAAGTACGATTGGGAGCTCTTGCACAAAGATAGAATGGAAGTCATTTTTCCTTGGTGGTGACAGTCGGCAACTTTCGCTAACGAAAGAATATGAGAGATAGAAGCACCACATATGGCAGGAAAATGAGCAATATGCCTCTGAGGCATGTGTCTATTGTATGTATATGTGTGTGTCGCACGTTCTGAGCTACATTGCACGGACTCTCCTGATGCTGTACCCGTGTCGGATCCTCCAAAAATACACTACCTTTGCAGGATTTGACGTGCATCTAGCAACATTTTCAGAGAGCATGAGCAACATAGGTTCTTAGGCTGCTACAAAGAACTCACCAGGTTCTCTAATTTGAAAACTTTGGTGGAAGTCGTCTGCAACAATTGCACTGAAAGTTATATCTTCTAACTCTCAAGTCCAGAGGCATCTCAAACAATATAAATCCATTGGAATCCACATTTTCCAATTCTTGAACGGCGTAGATGACAAAGTCTGTAAGTCAAATTGAAAAAATTACACATTGATATTTCTCACATTTTAATCGTTTATGACTACTTTAATCATCAATGCCGCTTATGCTATATATTGAGAACTATTTTAAATTTTTTTTGTTTTGAATACAATATTTTCCAAAACAATTACAAATCTTATTCTATTCTTATTAGTTAATGTGTTTCTCGCATATTGTGCTTCTAAGAACTGTGTATGAACAGAACAAACATCACGAGACCAATCTAATTTGTTACTGAATGTAAACAATAAAAGTTGTGGCAGTCATTCCAGTTTAGGTCGTTGGTCTAAAGCTTCTACTCATGTTAATATCAAGTTTCAAATTTTTTTTTTGAAAACTTTAGATTGCCTGTCATGATCCATATTATTTTGATTCTTTGTCAAACATAACTATTCCTAAGTCCTAAACCAAAACAATATTTTGTATATATGAAACCTGAAACTTTATCAAGTTTATTATGCTTCTCACATTTTATACTCTCTGATAACTGTGAATGAATGCAACACACATCATGAGACCAAACTAGTTTCTCTCATTTTATGCTTCTCTCTATAATTGTGGATGAACAGAACTGATAAAATATCTCTCTAACAGCTTAAGCTTTTAGATGAGATGGTCACACACTTTAACAAGAACACACATCACGTGTTGCCCATTACTCTGCCACATGCGTCGCCTTTCTCTCTCTTTCTCTATCTCATATTCCTCCTTTGGCGAAAGTCCCTGAATGTCACCACCAAGGACAGATGGATGCCCATTCCATCTTTGTGCAAGGGCTCCCAATTCATGCTTTTAGCACGTCAATCTTCAGAGACCAGACAAGGTCTCACCAAGTCCAAGAGAAATCTTGGTGACTTTGACCCCATTCTAAGTCGTAGGCCAAAGCGCATGAAGACAATCTCTTATTATTGCCTCTTTTCTTTATTTTACCATTTGAGTGCAAGAATCCCTGACTGCATCCTCTATAGTTCTGTCTTCACATGTGATTCTGCATACGTGAAGTTAATTGTACTGATGTTTTGATTAATAGAGAGCATGACTCTTAGAACCTATTAGGATAAGACATGAAATTACCCTTTTATTTGAACTTTCCATGGAATTGATTATCGAGCAGATTTATAATATTAAAAAAAGAGTAGATTTATAACTGACTTGTGATTATCCTGTATAAATGCTGGCATTTTTTCCTACTTTTTCGAATTGGGAACACTGGAAAAATGGGAACCAAGTACAAAGAAGGAGAAAAAATAGGGCACACTTTACTTTGTTGAAGAAAATGGAGGAATCAATAAAGCCTTTGGTGTTCAGTCTCTTCGGTGTGTCCACTGTGTAGTACTGAGGAGAGAGTGAGATGGCATGAGAGGTAACTCTGAGGAGTGCCGAAGAGAAATTGATTTTGGGGAAAAAGCGTGAAGAAGTGGGGGACATTCAGGTTAGTAAACGGGTTCAATTGGCATAGTACTGGGGTATCATTTTAAAACGGGTTATATTGGGCGGGTTAAGAATCAGCCCATTACTAAATAATCTTGTGCCCAACCCATGAAACTCTGGGCAGGCCGTTCAATTTTTGGGCCACATTTGACACTCCTAGCTACTAGGACAGAGTCCTGCATGCCAAAATTAAGCTTCTGCCTGAAAGTAAGAAGTGAAGGATGAGATCCCATGTCACTACCCTATTTAGAACTTTGTAGAGATTGTTTGTCTACCTTTTTGTTAACAGTTGAATGTTATATATTTTGTAGTTCTGTTCCTTTGCTCAAAATCACATTGTTCTGAAAAGTGCATGAAATGGCAACAAAAATGGCGATATGCCTTTTCAATTTCATAGCATAGTCACCCTAGTAGTAGCGCCATATTTAATTGTCTAGCTCACACATTAGGTGGCAGAAGGCATGGTTGTTCGAATTACTCCTACCACCTTTAGGTGATCTTTTTAAAATTAAAAAATACCTATAGACCTTAAGGTTTGGCTCGGGTGGTTTGTAAGCTTGACCTAGAAAAAGCTTACAATCACGTGAGTTGGTCATGTCTTCTGGAGATTTTATAGTTGAACTTTGGAGATAAATGGATTCAATGGATTAAAACCTCATCTCCAAAGGAAGATTTTCAGTATTAAGTGATGGTAGTTGGGAAGGCTTTTTTTAAGTCACACAGGGGTTTGAAGCATCCCTCTCCCTTCATCTGTTTCTGCTTGTGATGGAAATTCTAAGCATTATGCTTACAATGCTACAGAAAAGGGATGGATTGAGGGTTTTAGCATAGAGGGATCTGATGGAAGAAAGGTGGAAATTTCACATATACTATATGCCAATCACACTTTTGCTGTTCGGTGCAGAAAAAGAACAGTTTCTGCATTTGAGAGTTGTTTTGCTGGCTTTCGAGGCTGTGTCAGGCCTTAAAATTAATCTGTCCAGGAGCTTCATTCTCTCCATTAATGCTGAAAATGACATTGAAGACCTGTCAGACATACTTGGGTGCAAAACTGAGAATCTGCTTACCACCTATTTTGGGTTACCAGTGGGTTCAAAGTTGAAGGACAGCAGGATATGGCAGGATGTTATTGAATAATGTGAAAGAAAGCTGGTTCCTAGAAAAAAACAATATATTTCCATTGGTGGAAGGTTGCCTTTAGTCGATACTATATTGGATGGTATTCCTACTTATCGTATGTCTTTACTCCCCATTCCTGCCAAGGTGGAGAAACAGCTTGACAAAATAAGAAAAGACTTTCTCTGGGATGGCAATACAATGTATAGAAGGACTCACTTAGGGAAATTGGATACAGTGAGAAGAGATGAGGAAGTAGGTGGACTTTGGGGTGAGAAACCTTAAGCTTCACAACAAGAGTTTGCTATGTAAATGGCTTTGGAGATTCAGTGATGGCAAAGAGGCTTTATGGAAAGCTGTTGTTGAGATTAAGTATGGTAGAGAAGTTCATTAGACTCCAAACCAGTAAAGATTTCTTGTGGACTTGCGGAAAAGAGGTTTCAAGGTTGTGCAATAGATGTTACTTGTGTGAAGAAGAACAGGAATCAGTAAATCATCTTCTCCTCCATTGTAGTGTATCTAGGCAATGCTGGGATCTATTTTTCAGCATTTGTGGCATATCTTGGCTAATGCCTAAAACTGTAAAGGGGTCTAATAGAAGCTTGACAATCTCAAAGAGTATCTAGAAGGCTGAAACAGATATGGAGAACCATTCCATTGTGCATTCTATGGACCTTATGGCTGGAAAGGAACAAGGCTTGCTTTGAAGGGCATAGGAATGACATTGTTAGAATTTAAAATACATGTCTTCATAATCTGTATCTTTGGTGTAATTGTAGTAATTTAGTAGATCAGAATTGGTGTATGGACTTTCTGGAGATGTTAGGAGGGAGAGGACAGTATGAGAATGTTGTTATCTGGGCTGCCTCTTGTACCATTTTGTACCATCTTGGTACCTTATTAACAAACTTCTACCTTAATAAAAAAAATGTGGGCAATGGAAGAAGAATCAAGTTATGGAGTGATAATTGGTCTGGAGAAGGACTGCTTAAGGATCAATACTCAGGCTTGTACAGCTTGGTCATCAGTTCTGATGCTCTGATGGCTGAGTGCTTTGATGAGGCTGAATGAAAATTTCCATTTTAGGAGAAACTTCTGTGATTGAGAAATGGCAGAGGTTAGCTTATTCCTGCAGAAGTTGGATGCTCTTTGTTTGGATAAGAATAAAGAAGACTCTCTGCGCTGGGTGGGCAACAGAGATGATATTACTCCTCTTCCAATGTAGGACAAGACTACACTATACATACTAACACTCCCCCTCAAACCGGTGCATACACATCATATGTACTGAGCTTGTTACACATGTAGCTAATATGAGAACCACTAAGAGACTTAGTGAAAATATCTACTAGTTGATCATTCGACTTTACAAACTTTGTAACAATCTCCTGAAAGTATTTTTTCTTTGATAAAGTGACAGTCGATCTCAATATGTTTAGTCCTCTCATGGAACACCGGATTTGACGCAATATGAAGAGCAGCTTGGTTGTCACACACTAGTTCCATTTTGCTGATTTCTCCGAACTTTAACTCCTTGAGCAACTACTTGACTCAAACTAACTCACACGTCGCCATAGCCATGGCCTGATATTCGGCTTCGGCGCTAGATCGAGAAACTACATTCTGTTTCTTGCTCTTCCACGAGACCAAGTTACTTCCTAATAGAACACAATATCCAGACGTAGAACGTCTATCAAAAGGTGATCCTGCCTCTGTGTACTCAACAATCTGCTCGTGGCCTCGATCCTCGAATAGTAATCCTTTGCCTGGAGCTGACTTTATATACCGAAGAATGCGAACAACTGCATCCCAGTGACTATCACAGGGAGAATCCATAAACTGACTTACAACACTCACCGGAAAAGAAATGTCAGGTCTAGTCACTGTGAGGTAATTCAATTTGCCTACCAACCTCCTATATCTCGTAGGGTCTCTAAGAGGCTCCCCCTGTCCAGGCAGAAGCTTAGTATTCGGATCCATAGGAAAGTCAATAGGTCTGCAACCAATCATTCGAGTCTCCTCAAGAATGTCTAAGGCATACTTCCGCTATGAAATAACAATACCTGAGCTAGACTGAGCGACCTCAATACCTAGAAAATACTTCAATCTGCCCAGATCCTTGGTCTGGAAGTGCTGAAGAGATGCTGCTTCAGATTAGTAATATCATCTTGATCATTGCCAGTAATAACAATATCATCAACATAAACCACTAGATAAATACACAGATTAGGAGTAGAATGCCGATAAAACACAGAGTGATCAGCCTCACTATGAGTCATGGCGAACTCCTGAATAATTGTGTTGAACTTACCAAACCAAGCTCGAGGGGACTGTTTCAAACCATATAGTGACTTGCGCAATCTGCACACACAACCATTAAACTCCCCCTGAGCAACAAAACCAGGTGGTTGCTCCATATAAACTTCTTCCTCAAGATCACCGTGGAGAAAAGCATTCTTAATGTCTAACTGATAAAGAGGCCAATGACGTACANTCAAACCATATAGTGACTTGCGCAATCTGCACACACAACCATTAAACTCCCCCTGAGCAACAAAACCAGGTGGTTGCTCCATATAAACTTCTTCCTCAAGATTGTCGTGGAGAAAAACATTCTTAATGTCTAACTGATAAAGAGGCAAATGACGTACAACCATGGACAAAAAGAGACGAACGGATGCTACTTTAGCCACGGGAGAGAAAGTATCACTATAATCAAACCTAAAAATCTGAGTATATCCTTTTGCAACAAGACGAGCCTTAAACCGATCAACCTGGCCGACTTTGACTGCATAAACCCAACGACAACCAACAATAGACTTACCTGTAGGAAGAGGAACAAGCTCCCAAGTGCCACTCGCATGTAAAGCAGACATCTCGTCAATCATAGCATGTCGCCATCCTGGATGAGATAGTGCCTCACCTGTAGACTTAGGGATAGAAACAGTGGACAAAGAAGATATAAAAGCATAATGTGGTGACGACAGACGATGATAACTTAAACCGACATAGTGGGGATTAGGATTAAGTGTGGATCGTACACCTTTGCGGAGTGCAATTGGTTGACTAAGAGGAGACAAGTCCGCAGTAGGTGCAGAATCTGATGCGGGGCGTGAATCACCTGGGCCTGATGCTGGATGTGGACGACGATGATAAGTCAAGAGTGGTGGAGCTGCAGAAGGTTGAACTGGATTATGTGGAGGAACTGGAGCTATAGGTGGTGGAGCTACAACCGGAGCTGTAGGTGGTGGAACTGGAGCTATAGGTGGTAGAGCTACAACTGGAGCTATAGGTGGTGGAGCTACAACTGGAGCTGTAGGTGGTGGAGCTGGAGTGACTGAATCTCCAAAAGATGAAACTGGTAGTACCTCAGAAATATCTAAGTGATGACCCGAACCTGTGAAGTATGATTGGGTTTCAAAGAAGGTAACATCAGCGGACATAAGGTACCGCTGGAGGTCAGGAGAGTAGCATCGATACCCCTTTTGTGTTCTCGAGAAACCCAGAAATACGCACTTAAGAGCACGAGGAGCTAACTTATCTGTTCCTGGAGTAAGGTTATGGACAAAACAAGTGCTTCCAAAGATACGGGGTGGAAGAGAGAACAAAGGTAAATGGGGAAACATGACAGAGAATGGAACTTGGTTCTGGATAGCTGAAGATGGCATACGATTAATAAGATAGCAAGATGTAAGAACGGCATCCCCCCANTTGACTAAGAGGAGACAAGTCCGTAGTAGGTGCAAAATCTGATGCGGAGCGTGAATCACCTGGGCCTGATGCTGGATGTGAACAACGATGATAAGTCAAGAGTGATGGAGCTGCAAAAAGTTAAACTGGATTATGTGGAGGAACTGGAGCTATAGGTGGTGGAGCTACAACTGGAGCTGTAGGTGGTGGAGCTGGAGAGACTGAATCTCCAAAAGATGAAACTGGTAGTACCTCAGAAATATCTAAGTGATGACTTGCACCTGTGAAGTATGATTGGGTTTCAAAGAAGGTAACATTAGCGGACATAAGGTACCGCTGGAGGTCAGGAGAGTAGCATCGATACCCCCTTTGTCTTCTCGAGAAACCCAGAAATACGCATTTAAGAGCACGAGGAGCTAACTTATCTATTCTTGGAGTAAGGTTATGGACAAAACAAGTGCTTCCAAAGATACAGAGTGGAAGAAAGAACAAAGGTAAGTGGGGAAACATGACAGAGAATGGAACTTGGTTATGGATAGCTGAAGATGGCATACGATTAATAAGATAGCAAGATGTAAGAACTGCATCCCCCAAAAATGCAACGGAGCATGAGATTGTATGAGTAGGGTACAAGCAGTTTCAATAAGATGTCTATTCTTTCTTTCAGCTACCCCATTTTGTTGAGATGTGTACGGACAAGATGTTTGATGAATAATCCCATGAGATTTCATAAGCTGATGAAATAGGGAAGACAAATACTCTCGGGCATTATCACTACGAAATGTGCGAATAGAAACCCCAAATTGATTTTGAATTCCAGCGTGGAAGGTCTGGAAAATAGAAAACAGCTCAGATCGATTTTTTATCAAAAATATCCAAGTGCACCTGGAATAATCATCAATGAAACTGACAAAGTAGCG
>AWOL01S0014523.1:23869-57870 GCA_000715115.1 Nicotiana otophora
AGGTTATGGACAAAACAAGTGCTTCCAAAGATACAGAGTGGAAGAAAGAACAAAGGTAAGTGGGGAAACATGACAGAGAATGGAACTTGGTTATGGATAGCTGAAGATGGCATACGATTAATAAGATAGCAAGATGTAAGAACTGCATCCCCCAAAAATGCAACGGAGCATGAGATTGTATGAGTAGGGTACAAGCAGTTTCAATAAGATGTCTATTCTTTCTTTCAGCTACCCCATTTTGTTGAGATGTGTACGGACAAGATGTTTGATGAATAATCCCATGAGATTTCATAAGCTGATGAAATAGGGAAGACAAATACTCTCGGGCATTATCACTACGAAATGTGCGAATAGAAACCCCAAATTGATTTTGAATTCAGCGTTGTCACGCCTCCTTTTTCCCAAGGGGATAGGGGATAGGGAGTTTTTCCAATTTAAGTGACATTAATCGAAATGGGATTATTTATTTAATTCAGAGTCGCCACTTGGAATAATTTATGGTGTCCTAAGTCACCGATTTATTTTAAAATCTCAAATCAAGGAAATTGACTCTATTTATGGTCCGCAAACACAGAAGACCGGGTAAGTAATTCTGTTAACCCGGGAGAAGGTGTGAGGCACTCCCGAGTTTCGTGGTTTTAGCACGGTCGCTTAACAATTAATGCTTGGCCTAATTATCTGATTTTTTTTAATTTTTTTTTTTACTTTTTAATTATCTGATTTACTACCTGTTTTAAACCTATTGTGCATTTTACCTTTGACCGCTTTTAATTATGTATTTAAATCGATTTTTAGTATTTATGGAGTTATTTCTTGAACAAGTTACGATGTCGTACACTTGTCGTTTGATACACATTCAAACCACGCCACGTGAAACGCACCCGCGATTTACAACATGTTTATTATTATTATTTGAAGTTATGGTCAAGTCGCGTGAAATGCGCACTCGAATTGGGATTTACGTATCGTGACCATGCCACGGGAACCGTACCCATGGCCACGATAATTTATTAATCGTGCCTAAAGCAAGCTACGAAGTTTATGAATTATTTGTCTTAAACTAATTTGAGATTTGTAAAGCCATAAGAGTATGTCATTGTAGAAAAGCATGAAATAGATTAAATTAATTATTCAAGAACTACAAAAAGGGGCCATTGTATGAGATTAATGGGCCTAGCAGATTTCAAGTTTTGGCCCAAAAATAAAATAACTTTCTTCATTAGCTTATAGTAACCTCACAACTCCACTTCCTTCAACAACCCATGTGTCTAGGCCCAAACATTGGATCTTCACCAGTGACATAATTCTAGTTAAACTTGTTTAACAACTTAACTCTATACTTTAGACAATTGACAACTTAATTTAAAACAAAGATGGAACTACTAAAGCTCATTTATTAACACATGAATGACTAAATAACCAAATAGAGACATAACATTGCTTGAGCTTCCATTTCAATAAAAAATTATTTTTTCTTTTTTTATAAACAATCACAACTCATTTATCAATTAGCAAATTTCATTAAACCATTCATGGATGAACCCTTTTTTAAGAGAACATGCTAATGAACTAAAATAAATATACAAAGAGGAAGCTCAAAAATTGGCATGTGTAACAGAGAATAATTTTATTCATTCAAGATATAAATGAACACCAAAGAACACCAAAAGAAAAAGAAGCAACTCATATCATTAATCAAAACAAGATAAGAAGTGGGCCTCAAAAGTTGAATCTGAAACTTTACGATTTTACAACTTTGAATCTTAAACTCATTCACACCGCACGCAAGACCTCAAACGGAGCATCGAAACTCGCCGACGACCTCAACTAAAAATCTCACTGTTTCGACTGGGTTTGGATGGTAGTTTATGGTATTAAAAAGGTTGTTCTATGGAGGTTTAAAGGTTGTTTTTGGGTGGTGAAGCTGCTGGTTGTTTTCGAAAGAAAGACGAAGAAAGGATGACACAAGTAGAAATTCCCTTATCCTAAAAGAAGAAAATAAATTTCTCTCAATTCTCTCCTCCCTCTTTTTTCTTTCTCACTTCTTTTTTTTCCTCACATTTCTCTTCTATTTATAGAAAACAATTTCGGAATTTTCAGATTTTTATTTTTTATTTATTTTTAATTAAAAAGAATTTTCACTTCCCATTTTTCTTATTTTTTTAAAAATATAATTCTCCACTTTCCTTTACTTTTATTTTTTAATTTCTTACTTTTTTTACTTTTATTATATTTAACTTTTTTTTTTTATTTTCCACTTATTTTATTTATTTTTTTAAAAAACATCAGCTACCCTTACTTTTATTTTTAAAAATTTTCACTTTCTTTTACTTTTTTTATTAAACAATTTCCACCTACTTTTACTTTTACTTTTTAATTTTATATTTCTACTTTTCCTATTTTTTTAATTCCCATCCGAAATTTGTTTTAAATAAATAATAATAATAATAATAATTAATTTTCGATTTTTAATTCATTTTATTTAAAAATAAAGATAATAATAATAATAAAAATAATACTAATAGTAATAATTGACCTTTTATATTATTATTAATTTTATATATATATATATATATAAGTGTAACAAAGCTAAAAAATATATATTAAATTTCTGAAAATATTTACATAGTAGAAGGTGATAAAAATTCAAATATAGTCAAAAATTAGGTGCTCACAAGCGTGGAAGGTCTGGAAAATAAAAAACAGCTCAGATCGATTTTTTATCAAAAATATCCAAGTGCACTTGGAATAATCATCAATGAAACTGACAAAGTAGCGGAATCCCAAGGTGGAACTGACCCGACTAGGACCCCAAACATCTGAATGGACTAAAGTAAAAGGTGACTCTGCTTGATTATTAAGACGCCGAGGGAATGTACTGTAGCTCGCCGGAATCTACCGTAAAAGGTGACACTGTAGCTTGCAGGAATCTACTGTAGCTGACGGAAAAATTCAAAGTGGTCGGAATGAAACAAAACCAGTGAGGGTAGGATCGGAGTTACCAGGCAATCCTACTGTTCAACTGGAGTTTTTTCAAAATCTGGCCAGAACAGTGCTCACGCGCCGGCGCCTGGGTTAGATCTCGCCGGAAAACTTTTCTTTTCCAGGCGCGTGGACGTGTGTTTTCCGGTGGGGTTGACTGGGGTTTGGTCGCCAGAGCTTGAGGAGTCTTGTGGTGGTGTTGGTTTTTGCACAACACCAACAGAAAGTGATTTGCTTACGGACAACCTTCTAAGTCGCCGGAAAATTGCACGGCGAAAAGGTCTTTCTTCCCGGAAGTCGCTGGAATGATGCACAACGACGGGTTTCTCACTAATGCTCTGATACCATGTGAGAAAGCACGGGAGAAAATATGTTAATTGATATTAGATGATAAATACAATACCAGAGGTCCCTATTTATAGCTATACATTACAAGGAGATATTAATCCTCTTCCAATGTGGGACAAAACTACACTATACATACTAACATTTGAATTGGATTAATAAATAGCTGATGGATTATGCTAAAGCTCTTAGTACTGGAAGTCCCTTTTAGGAATTAAGCAGAGACGAAAGTTTGTAGTTTGGTCGCTGCAAAAATTCTTCAGCATGTGGATGGCTTCTCATGACATAACTGTCCAGACAATTTAATTTTTACATTGACTTCTTCTATACCTCTTATATAATTGAAATAATACCCGTCTTAATCCCTGCTCATCAGAAAATTGGACCTCTAACATGAACTTCCCAAAAATAGCCGCATCTCTTATTGAACGGATTTAATAGTGTTTCTGCTCCCCTCAAGTCACTGAGAACTTGAAATTGTGTCTAACTTCCTTCAGAAACTTATTTGGAGAAAAAAAGGAGAAGCTAACAGCAGTCATAAGTTCTAAAGGAACAAGGCTTAGTGTGTTCCCTATCCAACATTAATTTTACTTGCAACCACGCTTATCAAGTCCGTTACTCCCTTGACCTCCTCTTATTGAGCATGCAGTTCCTGTACCACCTAGGAACATTGGTTCAACTCATATTTCTTTTGAAGAATGAGATAAAAGTAAAAGCTGTCAATCTGAAAGGGGTTTGCTCCTTTGCAGGACATTGTCATCTCCTCCTAGTGGCCCTAAAACGGAAATGATTAATATGAGATACAACTTCGAATTTTTTCTTTCGCTAGTGGTAGTTTCTCATCATTGTATCCTTGAACTTTTTGTAGATTATGTGATAAGTTACTTTCATCATTAAGGTGCTTATTCTTCTATGAACCTTCTCTCCAGTCTACGTTTTAGTCTCACGATGTCACCTTTTATCGTCTGTATATGGTAATTAAATTCTTCTGCTATTGGTCAACTAGATTCTTTTGGTATTTGTTGCCATGCCTAAAGAGGAATTAGTGTCAATTTTTCTTAACAATCAACTCGCTGTTTGCAAAATGTTTAAGCCATTTTAGAAAGGAGTTTTTTTTATAAAAATCTAGTTGCTTCCACTACACGTTGGCATAATACTTGTTTGGTTTTCTATAGTGCTGCAAGGTGCAAGTTATATTTTTTCGATAAGTAGGTGCAGGGCAGTACTATGTATCCATATGGGCACTTTCATCAAAGTTTCTAATGGGAAACATAATCTTTGTCTCTTCAGGCTGCTGTGTATTTCAATAAAATACAGTGTTTTTGCTTTGAGGAACAGAAATTGCTTCCTGGGGAGCAGATTGACATGCCTGTAAGTAACCTATCAGCTTTCATTGCCTGAAGATTATTACTTCAATCCCTGTGTTCCTACCATTTAACAAATAATAATCTTGCATTTGTAGGTTTTCTTTTACATTGATCCTGAGTTTGAAACCGACCCCAAAATGGATGGCATCAACAATATAATCCTATCATACACATTTTTTAAGGTCTCTGACAATTAAAGAAGCTGCTTCTCGCACGGTCACTGGAGATGTAATTACTACAGGAATAGCTTCGTTTTGATAGTTGACAAAGGAAAGAATAGTGATAACGTTATTTCAGCTGCAGTTTGTGTTTTTAATGGACCCAAGAAAATCATTTTACATTCTAATACAATAAATCTAAAAACACTGGAAATTTTGACTGGATGCAGCAATTGTAACCTTCTGTTTGCAGTGATATTTATTTGCCTTCCTGTGGTGTCGGATGATAGATCTTATCAACTTCCCTGGTTATATGCAACAAAAACATGTTTTATCACTCTCCAGGTCAGCATGACGCATTACAGTGAATAGTAATCTAGTCTAACAAACAAAGGCCTGTAAAAGGTATTCTTTTATGTGAGCGAAGGCAAAGAGAGAATGTTTTGTCTTGACAAATGAATCGATTATTCAGGACGTTCTGTCATTAAGGTTGGATTGCCTTGGCTCTCCTTCCTACCTTGTCTACCATCATATCTTCACCTTCTCGAGTACTTTAGAACTATAGCCGATTAGATAAGCTTACTTAGATATAGTGTGATGACCTGATAGGTTATCTTATATTTTAGAACCTATTTATGTGTTTTGAGGTTTCAAAAACCTCATTTTAGCCTTTCTTGATTTGCATGCGCAGTCCGGATGTTCTTCCAAAAGGCTTATATGTTAGAAACTGATAAAAATAAGAATTTTTGCCTTAAAAATTAATTTGAGTTGACTTTGGTCAACGTTCTGAGTAAACGGACCCAGATTCGTATTTTGACGGTCCCGGTGGGTCCATATCGAAATATGGGACCTGGGCGTATACCCGAAATCGAATTAGGAGGTCCCTAACTTGAGTTATGAATTTTTTGTTGAAAATTGAAAATCTGTAAGTTTAATAGTTTTTAAGAATTAACTGATGTTTGGATTTATTGATATCGGGTCTGTATTTTGGTTCAGGAGTCCGGTACAGGTCCACTATAATATTTATGACTTGTCTGTCGAATTTGGTGAGAAACGGAGTTGATTTGACGTGATTCGGACGTTCGGTTGTGAAAATAGAAGTTTTAAAGTCTTCTTGAAAATTTCCTTTGATTTGGTGTCTGATTCGTAGTTCTAGGTGTTATTCTGGCGATTTGATCGCGCGAGCAAGTTCGTATGATATTTTTAGACTTGTGTGCACTTTTGGTTTAGAGCCCCGAGGGCTCACGTGAAATTCAGATAGGCTACGGAGTGAAAAAATTGGACTTAGAGCATTGCTGGTGTGCTTCAGTTTTATTGCAGGCCTCGGTCCTCGCAATTGCGAGGTCAATCATCGCAATTGCGACCACTGATGGGTTCGCATTTGCGAGCTACTCATCGCATTTTGCGAAGAGTAGTTGGGAAGGCCTGAGTTCACATTTACGAACAAAGCTTCGCATTTGCGAAGAGGGACAGGGGGAGACAGTGATCGCAAATGCGATCAAATGGTCACATTTGCGGAGATCATTGTTCGCAATTGCGAACCATTCTTCGCATTTGCGAAGAAAGCTGAAGTGTGGAGAGCTTCGCATTTGCGATGGTTTCTTCGTATTTGTGGGGTTCGCATTTTCGATGCGAACCCCAGATCGCAAATGCGACATCTGTACCTGATCAAATATGACTTAGATGGGATTTTTGGTTCATTCTTCAAATTTTCAAACTCAAGAACCCTAGAGGTGATTTTCCAAAGAATTTTTCTTCCCCAAATCATTGGTAAGTGATTCTAAACTAGTTTCTTTCAATCTTTTACTACTTTATATAAGATTTTAACTTAAAATCTAGGTTTTTCATGGTAGAAATTGGGGGTTTGGGTAGAATTAGAGATTTTTGCATAATTGAAATTTAAACCTCAAATTGAGGTCGAATTTCGAAATAAATTATATAATCGGGCTCGGGGGTGAATGGGTGAATGAATTTTGGTCTGAAACTCAGGTTTTGACCAAGCGGACCCGAGGTCGATTTTTGACTTTTTGGAAAAAAGTTTGGGAATCTAAATTTATGCATTGTAATTGATTTTTTAGCAATATTTGATATTATTGAGTCGTGTGTGGATAGATACGAGTGGTTTGGAGGTAGATTCTAGAAAAAAAGTGGTAATTGAGCATTGAGTGGCCTTTGGAGCGAGGTAAGTATTGTGTCTAACCTTGACTTGAAGGAATTAGGAACCCTCGGACTATTTGCTATGTGAAATTCATGTGAGTGGCGTATATGTGAGGTGACGAGTACTTATGCGCCGCCAATTTATCTGTTTTCCATGTTTCTCCCGATTTTCTCATATTGTCTCTCTCTCTCTCTGTCATAATTGTTACATACTCTACTTGTGTTCCCATGTCTAATTGTTATGTGTCAGATATTGTTTCCTCCAGTTAATGATATTAGTTCTTCCATAGTTTCATTATATTCTGTTATTTGCTTAAGCTGGTTTACCGGTACCCTTCTGTTGTATGTTCTGAATTGGTCTCGTTGTGTAGTATTATTTATGTGGATTTTCATGGTGTACAAGTTTCCTATTTGCTTCGGTTTGAAGTTTAAGTATTGTGAAGGGTTTCTGTGATTTAAATTGTGAAATTTCTATACATACTGAGTAATTAATGTTGATATGGTGGGATCGGGTTGCACACCGTAACAGGAGAAATAAGGGTGATATATTGAGGTGGAATAAGGGTGAATTTATATTGTACGGTGGGAACGGGTTGCACGTCGCAACAGGTATAATAAGGGTGGATTGTTTGGTGGAATAAGGGTAAACTATGATTGTGTTTTCGTGATACGGTGGGAAGGGGTTGCACGCCGCAACAAGTGTAATAAGGGTGGATTGTTTGGTGGAATAAGGGTGAACTATGCTTGTGTTATTGTGATACGGTGAGATCGGGTTGTGCGCCGCAACAACCTATATGTTTATGTTTCCTTGAGCAGTGTTAGCCTTACGGTATTCTCTTTTGCACTTAAGGATCGAAAATTTCTGAACATTGTTGATATATCTCCAGGAGTTGTTATATTTCTTGTAATTTACTGCTTTCTTCTATGCTGCATTTCCTATTCTGTTTTTGTTATATATATTGCGTACAGGTTGTAGTGTGAGTGACCCGCCTTAGCCTCGTCACTACTTCGTCGAGGTTAGGCTCGGAACTTACCAGTACATGGGGTCGGTTGTACTCATACTGCATTTTGCACTTCCTGTGCAGATTTTGGTGTTGGTCCTAGCTGATCGTGAGGTTAGCTGCTGGATTCATCCGACAGAAAATCCAAGGTAGATCTGTCGGCGTCCGCAGACCCCGGAGTCCCCTTCTAGCCATTGCATTTTACTGTTTCTTTCCTTTCGAAAACAATTGTATTTTTTTCAGACATTTACTTGTAGAAAAGTATTAGAAGTTCGTGAATTGTGACTCCAGATCCGGGTAGTAGTATATATATATATATATATATATATATTGAGGCTATTGTATATTTTCGCACTCATTTTTAAACTCGTTTGCTTATTTGCTATTATTTACTGAAATGTGTAAGAAGTGGCGTAATGATTCTCTAACGTTGGCTTGCCTAGCAAGTGAAATGTTAGGCATCATCACGGCCCCGACGGTGAAAATTCCGGGCCGTGACATATAGATCTCAACGAAATGTGCTAAAGGAAAAGAAAAGCTTATGTACTCGTATATGTACCCATAAATCACATCCCACAAGATTATTGTTGAAGAAAATTAGAAGTTAAACTCATAGCTAATATTAACTCAGTGCGAAAGAGCTCCACCGAAAGATACTATTTCTTGGAACCGTCCTGCAGTCACGCTCTTCAATTAAAAGGGAAACAAAAAATAATACTTTATACCTATCTCACTTCACTTGTTATTCTTCTTATTTGCTTTCAAGGTGGATATTACCAATTACCATTATGTATTCAGTAAAGTAGAAGGAAAAGGACGTCAAATTGGACAAATACCTTGGGTATTTAACCCCTTTTCATTGCTTAGAAGTTAGAACTTTGACAATTGAAATGAAGCGGAATTTTAGAAGATCTTTTTCAGTATATCTTGTTCCTAAACCCCCTCCGATAGGCCTACCAAAGTAACTAAGTAAAATAAATATTTGTTTCAAACACTTGACTTTTATGTTTTTTTTTTCATTTTCATCTTTAGTTTTTTCGGTGTAGAGAAAAAAATATTACTCCATTTTGCATAGATAGTTGTTTAAATACTTAAACTTGTAGGAGGTCTAAGTCATTCGTGTAATATCTTCTTGTATAGTAAACGCCATACAAAGTAAAATTATTTGATTTTTAAAAGTGACACTTAAAGTTTATAACATAAATTGCCTCGTTTTACACTTGAACCTCTAGTTTTAATTAATACAACCTGTACCGCTCAAATGAGCTTACTTATAGCATGTTTAGCCAAGGTTCTCCAATCTTATAAGCACTTTATTTTTAAAAAGTATTTTTTTTAAAGTTGAAGTGTTTGACCAAGCTTTTGGAAGAACAATAGTGCTTTTGAGGAGAAGTAGAAACAGTTTTGGAGAAGCAGAAAAAATAGTTTCTCTCCAAAAATACTTTTTTTAAAAAGCACTTTTGAGAAAAATACACTTAGAAGTAATTTTTAAAAACTTGGTCAAATATTAATTACTGCTCAGAAGGGCTTTTCAAATTAATTAGTCAAACACAAACTGTTTTTCACTAAAAAGCACTTTTGAGAAAAGTACTTTTAAAAAAAACACTAATAAACTAATTTTTACGGCTTGGTCAAACATCCTATTAATTATCAATATATGTCACACATCCCAGAAATATATATATTTGATGCATGAACATGTACGCACCACAAGATTATCTCTAGTGAAAAGTGAACGATATAAACATATCTATCAAAAAATAAAAAGAAAAGTAAAACACCCGGTCGTGGACCCATTTCCAAAAATAAATGCAAAAGAACTATTTTGGACATTTTAACAGAAGAGCCCTTTAATGCATAGGAAATAAAAGGTCGTCATTAGTATTTGAAGGAAATATATTTAGTTTATTTCATTAACTTATTAAAATCAACAATCTCATGCATCACCTAACCATGAAAAGATTGACTTTAGGGAATCTTACGAAAATATTCCAAATAAGTTGTCACGACTCAAAATCTCACCACAAACATCCTGATGGCACTTAGTCTCTAAGACTAAGTCAGCCGATTATAATTACAATTCAAGCTAATTTTTTTAAATAGATAATCGAAACCAACTGCGGAAATAATTACAAACAACCTTCCAAGACTGGTAATACTCAGTCACAAACTCTAACTGAATACATAAAATGATCTCAAGGATCGAATATTCAATACTGTTTGATTAATAATTAATAATACAATAAAATGGAAAGACTCCAACGGACTCTTGAATCCTTGCGATCACATCCTAACTCTGTCTGAGTCCGATATCTCCAATATCTGGCTCTGCACAAAAATGTGCAGAAGTGTAATATGAGTACACCACAGTCGGCACCAAGTAAGTATCAAAACTAACTGTCACGACCCAATTTAGGATCATGACCGGCGCTTAGGAGCAAATGCCCCCAAGTAAGCCTCATCGGTATTTTTCAAAAAATCGGACAGAGTTTTCCGTAATTTAGGACTATCCAAAAGTTTTTCTGTCTCATAAACAAATAACAACAAACCAATATTCACCTAAATCAGTCACAATCTTCACTAACTAACCAAAACGAGTTTTCACCAACTAACCAAAACGAGTTTTTACCAACAATACCAGCCTTATCAACATAATAATACTAAATCCATCTCAAAAATATGAAAAAAATACAACGCTAGTGTCACGACCCCAAATTCTCTCTGTAGGATGTCGTGATGGCACCTAGTCTCTAAGACTAGGTAAGCCTCCTAATGCAGAATAAAAACAGAAATCTGAAATAAATAAATTACATAATTACAACTCTCAAAACCTGGTAGAAATAAGTCACAAGCTTATAAGAATTTATCATCAATGTCTCTATATATCAGAGTCTGAAGAAATAAGGAAGCAACATAACAAGAATAGAAGGGGACTCCGGAGTCTGCGGACGCGGGCAGATATACCTCGAAGTCTCCGTGCGCAGGTAACTCACTGATGTCTAGGCTGATAAGATGTACTTGGATCTGCACAAAATGATGTGCAGAAGTGTAGTATGAGTACACCACAGCGGTATCCAGTAAGTGTCATGCCTAATATCGGTAGAGTAGTGACGAGGTCAGGTCAGGCCCTACTGAAAAATAATAATTGCATGGTAAAATGTTTAACAATATAATAAAATAAAATAATAATAGAAATGAATCAAGTAGCATGTCACCATTTAATTACACAAAATAATGGAAAATAATATCTCGTGGAATCAAAACAGAATTCCTTTCAACTTTAAGAAAATCACAACAAATAATCAAAGGCAAATACGGCCATAAATCAATATCAACAAGGGCACTCCCGAGGTACCGCCTCGTAGTCCCAAATCATAAATAAATTCACAATATCTCATTTCCTTATCTCACCGCGGGAGCCTTCACAATTTATTTTAAAGAAAATATTTTTTTTTCCGAAATAGCATCCCGCGTTTTAGCCATTCTTATCACACTGTATGACTTTTAGTAGTTTTCCCTGCTAGTCACGCGTATCAAGCCACCCTTATCTCACCGCATTGTTTCACACCCAAACCTTATACCACAGCATGCGTATCAATATCACAATTTACACCTCAAGTGCCCAAATATTTTAATTTGCCAAAATAAATCAATAACAATATTTTTCCATAATAAAGAGCTCACGGCTCCATCACAATGAGTAGAAAAATCTCACCAAAAATATTCGGGAATAAATAACTCAACAAAATAATATTTTAAAATTTTAATACGTTGCTTCAATACCAAATTTAAAATATCCAATAATTTATATTAATAATATTTAATTTAAAGAAAATCAACATTCAAATAATACACAGAATAAAAGAAACCAAATTTCAATTAAACAGGTAAAACAATTAGCAAAAAAAGGTTAAGCAATTTAAAGTAATAAACATTTAAATCAATGATGAAGAATAATACAAGGTAAAATTATTTAATTGATATGAAACAGCGATCTACACAATTTAAAGACATAATCTTTCACATTTAGCCCGTATACACACTCGTCACCTTGTGTACACGACTTTTAACATATTTCAATTTATCACAACAATATCAATCCTAGGGGAAATTTCTCCCACACAAGGTTGGACAAGTTACTTACCTCGATTTGCTCCAATTTAATCCACTAGTAGGTCGTTTCCTCGATTATCCAACTCTCAATGGCTCGAATCTAGCCAAAATAATTCGATACAATCAACAAAAATTATAGGAATCAATTTCGTAAGAAAATACTATATTTTTCAATAAATCCGAAATTAGCTCAAAAATCGCCCGCGGGGCCTCGTCTCGAAATCCGACGAAACTTATAAAATTCGACAACCCATTCAATTATGAGTCCAACCATACCAGTTTCACTCAAATCCGACTCCAAATCGACACCGAAATCTCAAAAATTCGTTTTATGAGATTTCTAAAAGTTTCTCAAATTTCAATCTCAAAACAGTGATTAAATTGTGAAAAAATGATATATACGTGTATATTGACCAAATCCGAGTTAGAATCACTGACCCAAATATTTTTCCTTGAAAATCTGACAAAAATCACTTCTGCTCAATCACAAGTTCGTCAAAAATGGCAAATGGGACGAAATTCCCTGTTTTATACAACTGCCCAGGCAGCCTTCGATCCCGAGCATCGATCACGGCTTCGATCTTTATGGCCCTCGATCCTGGCCTCGGTCATGGCATTCGATCACTGGCCTCGGTCATAGCCCTCGATCCTGGGCCTTCGATCATGGCCGCTTCGACCATGGCCCTTGAGCCTTGCCTTCGACCATGGCCCTCGAGTCTTGCCTTCGATTATGGTCCTCGAGCCTGGCCTTCGATCCTCGGCTCGATTTCTGGGCTCGTTTTTCTGCGCTCGATTTCTGGCTCGATTTGTTTCTATATTTCCAGCATAAATGTTGCAGCAGCTTTTACAGGAGCTTCTTAGTTCCCACTTTTGATCCGTTAACCATCCGAAACTCACCCGAGGTTCTCGGGACCTCAACCAAATATACCAACAAGTCTTAAAATATCATACGAACTTATTTGAAACCTCAAATCACATCAAACAACACTAAAATCACACCCCAACTCAAGCTTAAGGAAACTTAAAAATTTCCAACTTCTATATTTGATGTCGAAACCCATCAAATCAAGTCTGATTGACCTCAAATTTTGCATACAAGTCATAAATGACATACGGAGCTATGAAAATTTTCGAAACTGGATCCCGACCCCGATATCAAAAGTCAATTCCTCGGTCAAACTTCCAAACTTAAATTTCTATTTTAGCCATTTTAAGCCTAATTTAACTATGGACTTTCAAATAAAATTCCGAACACGCTCATAAGTCCAAAATTATCATACGGAGCTGTTGGAATCATCAAAATTCTATTCTGGGGTCGTTTGCACATAATTCGACATCCGGTCACTATTTGAACTTAAACTTTTAATTTTTTTATCAAAATTCCATATCTCGGGTTAGGGACCTCGGAATTTGATTTCGGGTATACGTCCAAGTCCCAAATCACGATACGGACCTACCGGAACTGTCAAAATACTAATCCGAGTCTGTTTGCTCAATATATTGACCAAAGTCAACTCTGTTGAGTTTTAAAGCTCTATTTCATATTTTAATCCATTTTCACATAAAAACTTTCTGGAAAATTTTACGGACTGCGCACGCAAGTCGAGGAATGAAAAATAGTACTTTTTGAGGTCTTATAACGCATAATAAATTATTAAATTTAAAGATGACATTTTAGGTCATCACAACTAGTAACTAGCCCAAAATAACGAATGAATACTCGTGACACTAATAAAAATGACTATGGAGCGACTCTAAGAGTTCATAAGAAAAGACGATAACAAATAAATAAACTCTTTGCCTATGCGAACAAGTGCGGGGCTCACCGGGAACTATCAAATCGTATACTCTAATTAATGAAATTCTCTCTCGCGTCAACTGCTATCTGTAAAAAAAAATAGCGGGGAGTGAGTCGCTAGCTCAATGAGTAATAACACTTAACCACAACCGTTTTTAATTGGGGACAAGTCAGAAAACATGTATGTTTAATAATAATCAGAAACTATCATAAAAATAAAATGCCCTCTCAAAACGATAAATATAACCAGTCTATTCGTGTGTTTCTTGTAACATAAATCAATTAAACAAATCAATAATAAACTCGGTAAACACTGTATCGTAGCAAATCTTTATGTTTGGGAGGTTTCTAAGAAAGGATCATGTAATCACTGCGTGGACCCTTTCGTAAAAGGAGTCAAACATAACTGTAGGTCCCTATTCGAGGGAAAATTATAATTGTATGCTAGTTCTACCTTCCCACTAGCGAGAGCTATAACTATAATCGGTAATCTATAAATTCAAGGTGCATCAGGTCTAACGAACCCGGCGTTAGCTACGGGATCCTTCAAAGTCTCTTTCCATTTATATTTTTTTATTTGTAAACAGTAAATATTCACATGAAAATATTTTCAAAATAGTACAGGGCATTTCAATTCTTATCAAATCATGTAATCCAATTTCGGTAACGGCAATCATATCTCAAGTAACAGTAAAACATGTCTAGTAACAATTAGAATCTTTTAAATAACTGTAAACATCTCAAGTAAACTATTCAGTACCATATCAAGTAAAGGACTTGTCCCACATGTAATTTTAAACATTCGATAACACATTTTATTTTCAAAATAATGTATAAACCATGAAGGTTATGAAAACACAAATTGCGGTAAGATTACTACTCACTGTACTCGTGCCGAAATACCAAATGTTTCACCTTGAGCAATTCGTACAACTTCCTCCAATCAATCTATAATTACATGATATCGATCTCATGTTAATTTTCATGTTTAGGCTAATTCATAACTAATTTAGAATGCCCAACCCTCAGAGTTTAATGTTTGGCTCTTAATTCGTCGAATTATAATAACCCAACAAATCCCTCTTTACTCTACTTGAAATATCAAGACCCATTTCAGTATCCCAACTCACTGCTATCAAATTTTTCCAATATCACCAATATTAGTAGCAATCATATTTGATTGCCAATCACTAACGAAACAGAGAGGTTTTTGAAGGAATATCCCTTCTTCTTCTTTTTTTATTGGCATATACAGAATATATAAGTTTATACCCCAAACATATAGTATCAATTCACGAAAAATTCCATGAACTCCATTATTTCATTAATATTAATTCTTTAACTAATTCTCAACCCCAACTCTATAGCCATAGAATTAATGAATCACATCTATGAATTAAGTTCAAAAATTTATGAATCAAATCTATGAATTAAGTTTAAAATTTTACCTTCTCCTTCTTCTCCTCCCTCTTCTTCCTCTTCTTCTTCTCCTCCCTCTTCTTCTTCTTCTTCTTCTTTGTTTAGTTAGTTTCTCTTCGTTGAATTTTTCTGGTGCTCTTCAATGGAATAAAAGTGTCAATCTCACGTTTTCTTTTATTCTCAAAAGTGGTTGCCAAGCTTTTCCCCAAATTTTCCCTTAACTTATTGTTGCCCGTGAGTTTTCCCTGTGTTAGAATCCTTCTATTACCCAAAGCCCTCTTTTTCTTTTCTTTTGTGTTTGTCGTGAGTCCTTCCCCTTCCCTTAATCCTTTTTTTGCTTTTCCTTTTTGCCAGATTGTAATCTGGTGGGTTTGAGCCCTTTTCTTTTTTGTGTGTTTTTTTTGTTTTTTGTCTTTTTGTTTGTTAAATGACCAATATGTCCTTGTTTAAAATTTATGGGCTATTATATCCTTCCCACCTTATAAAATTCGATCCCCGAATTTAACTCAAGCACGTATCTGTAGACCTAAATAAATGAGGATATTCGACGCGCATATCATCTTCCATTTCCCAAGTAGCTTCTTTAACGGTATGATTTCTCCATAGGACTTTCACAAACACAATTTCTTTTGACCGTAGCTTCCTTACTTGTCTATTAACAATAGCCATCGGCTCCTCCTCGTAAGACAACATCTCATTAAGCGGTATAACCGGCGCTTCAAGCACCTGAGATGAGTCTGATATATATTTTCTAGCATTAAGACATGAAACACTGGATGAATAAAAGACAACTCAGGAGGAAGTGCCAAACGATAAGCCACAACTTTCACTCGGTCTAGTATCTCATACGGTCCTATAAACCTGAGGCTCAACTTGCCTCTTTTTCCAAACCGCATTACACCTTTCATAGAAGAGACTCGTAGGAACACTTTATCTCCAAGTGCGAACACTAAGTCTCTTCTTCTCTTATCCACATAAGATTTTTGTCTGCTTTGAGCTATAAGCAATCTCTGTCTGATCAACTGGACTTTGTCCATAGCTTCTTGAACTAAGTCGGGTCCCCATAAATTAGTCTCATCAGCTTCAAACCATTCAATAGGAGAACGACATCTTTTACCATACAATGCTTCGTACGGTGCCATTTGAATACTGGACCGGAAGCTATTGTTGTAAGCAAATTCAGCTAAAGATAGATAAGTGTCCCAACTACCTCCAAACTCAAGAATGCAAGCTCTCAACATATCCTCCAAGATATGTATAGTACGTTCAGACTGCTCGTCTGTCTATGGGTGAAATGCAGTACTAAGATCTACTCGTGTACTCAATGCTTCTTGAAAAGATTTCCAAAAGCGTGAAGTAAACTGTGATCCTCTATCAGAGATGATGGATACTGGAACTCCGTGAAGTCGGACAATTTCGTTCATAAATATCTATGCATATCTTACTCCACTATATGTAGTTTTCACTGGTAAAAAGTGTGCTGATTTTGTCAATCGATCTACAATCACCCATACATAGTCATAACCTCTAAGGGTTCGTGGTAGACCAGTGACAAAATCCATAATAATTTTTTTCCATTTCCACTCTGGAATTTCAATTTGTTGTGTAATCTATAAATCATATAAGTCTAGTGTTACCACTCGTGAACTCTATAATCTATTTCGCTTTCAGTAGAATTTTCGATTATAACCAGCATCTTGATTTCACTATTCATATCATTATTGATTTCTTTTAAAAAAAATATCTATTGCTAATTTACTCTTCCAAATCTCAAAATCTGTGTACTACTCCTTTACTAAATCGTACAGGAAACTTGCAAGATTAGTAATAATAAGTTCTCATATTGTATCTTCTTAATAACTTGTTAGGAATAAGTTCTTCCTTGATATCCCATGTTATTGTAGATTATAATCTCTTTTTTTTTTTGCTCAACTAATCCATCAATTAGCTTATGCAGAATATAAATCTGATTTTGTTCATGAGCATCCTCGCATCCAAGCCAAGTGCAACGCTCCATACAGAGTGACGATATCATCTTTTTAATTCTACCCATAACATCTTTCACTGGTATTAAATTTTCAATATCATGAACATAACATAATTATAATATAGACTATCTATCAATAACTTAGAATAAGAGTTCAAGTAAATACCCGAAAGAATCAGTAAGTAATTAAGCTTCCTTGGCTTCTATTGATATGATTCCACGCATTGTATTAGTTCCTCTCCAGAATCCTTTGCTTTAAGCTTTTACGGCTATGCAAGGTCCCTTTTTTTCTTTTAACCCTTAAACTAATTCCAACAGAACCTTTTCTTATGGGCTTCGGCCCTTTTAAGTGCTGCTCTATTTTTTTTGTTTTGTTTTTTACTTAAATTATTTGCTAAATGACCAATATGTCCTCATTTAAGATATTGGTGGTATTATATCCTCCCCACCTTATAAATTTCGGTCCTTTTCTTTTTTGTGTATTTTTTTGTTTGTTTGTTAAATGACCAATATGTCCTTGTTTGGAATTTATGGACAATTACACTAACCTCAGTAGAGTAGTGACGAGGTACAGTCAAGACACTCACTAGTCTAATAATCTGTGCAATATAGTATACAAAAATAATAGAAAACAAATAATAATGATGACAACAATAATCAATTAGTGATATACACAGCAGGACAACAAGAACACCATAAATGTTACTCAATAAATAATGAATATAAGTACAACCAATTAATCAAGTCATTCAAATATAAATCTTTCGCCTATATATTTTTCAAATAATAATCTTCAGGATATAATACTTTCCAATAAATATATTTCGAATATACTCCCTTCAAATAAATATCTTTCGAATATAATTCTTTCAAATAAATATCTTTCGAATAAAAGTCACCATGTGACACCTCATTTCAAAATCATAAAATACGGGTCTCAACCAACCCACTTTCATATTTTCACAGCACCTCGTGCCAATTTCTCTATCATAATCGCTCGGACAACTCACGTACCAATATTATCATCATTTACTCACGGCACCTCATGCCCACATTTCATATGACAACTGCACGAACAATTCACGTGTCAATATCATCATTATTTACTCACGACACCTCGTGCCCACATTTTATTTCATAATCCGTCGGGCAATAGCCACATGCTCCCAATTTCAACATAGATCAGACTATTATCAATTTACCAACAACAAGACAAATTGCACAAGATATAAAAATAAGCACAAGAAAAATCACAACATCACATGAAAATTACCAATGCAATAACCTCACATCATCACATAAAAATTACCAACGCAATAAATCCACATCATCACGTATCATCCGTGATAATAAACATCCTTATCACTCTTATAATAGCCTCCCTTATCCCCCCGTCCTGACAATATCAATAGCCACCCTTATCGCTCCGTATAATAGCCACCCTTATCACTCCACCCAGACAATATCTCAACACACATAACCACAGTGAAATGTCATCCTTATATTCTCATAATAATAACTCAAATTGCACCACAATTTACACGGAATATTATCACGACAACACAACACAATCAATTCCTATCACAATTTGCCCAATGACCACAACCAATTCCAATGATATAGTAAAATCAATAAATTTCTCAAAAATAGCCAAAAGCTCCACATAACTTATAAAAAACCTCAAAACAATTAACAGAAATGGAAAAGTAACTCAGCATAGGACAACACCTTCTTTAATCCAGATTTTAATAAATATAAATTAATACCTCATTTTAAACTTATTTAATACTTATTTGCAGATAAGGATTTGCATAGTGAATTTAATTCCAATAAAATATCAAATTAACAAGCACACAGAATTCACATAAAATCTAAATGACAATAACACCAAGTTATTATATAAGATACAATTTCGACAAACAACGAACGAGGCATGACACATAAAGGATTTAATAAGTGCCAACAATTTCTAATTTAATACATAAGGGCATGTACAATTTTAACAGATACAATTTGCACACATAAACCAAGTACGTACTCGTCACCTCGCGTACATGATTTTCAACTACACAACTTCAACATAAGACTCAATGCCTAAGGTGTAATTCTCACACTCAAGGTTAGGCAAGATACTTATCTTTTTGAAGTTAGGCCGATATTCCAAAATAGTCTTCTTGCTTGAATTGACCTCCGGACAGCTCAAATCTATCCAAATTAATTGTATAACTTCATTAAAATTCATCAGAAATAATTTCGGATAATAAAATACCAACTTAAAATTTTATTCTAAAAAGTCAGTGCGGGGCCCGCCCCTTGGAACCCNTGCTTGAATTGACCTCCGGACAGCTCAAATCTATCCAAATTAATTGTATAACTTCATTAAAATTCATCAGAAATAATTTCGGATAATAAAATACCAACTTAAAATTTTATTCTAAAAAGTCAATGCGGCCGCCCCTCGGAACCCGACATAATTTTTACGAAATCCGAACACTCATTCTGATACGAGTTCAACCATACCAAAATTATCAAATTACGATAACGGATTTCCCTTCAAATCTTAAATTAAAGTCTAGAAGATTTTTAACATTTTCAACCCAATTCACTAATTTAGTGATAAAAACAACAATAGACTAATGTAATTTAACCAAAATCAAGTTAGGAATTCTTACCCCCAATATGTTCCTTGAAAACCTCTCGCAATATCGCCTCACCCGAGCTTTCTTGGTCCAAAAAATGAAATAACGAGACGAATTTGGACTTTATTCTGCTGCCCATGGGGTTTGTTCTTCGCGTTCGCGACCCTCCCACAGCGTTCGCGATGAACAAATTCTTCAACAACCATTTTCAAACTATTCTCAGACAACCTCTAATATAATGGTCATAACTTTTTGTACAAAATTTCAAATGATGATTTGTTTGACTGTTTAAAGCCTAGACTCTAACGGCTATAACTTTATTTTGTTGCTCATCTCTCAATTCCTTCTAAATTGCGCGATATAAGCTTCCAAAATCAGCCTTGTACAATAGAGATTTCCAAACTCTTCACATATAGTGTAGTTTATCCACCATAAATTTTTGGTACACAACTCCAAATGACAAATGGTTTACCTTTGTGAAAACTAGACACAAAGAGCTATAACTTTCAACTTTGGACTATCTCCAAATTCCTTATAGATTGCTAGATATGAGCCTCCAAAGTAAAACAAGTGCAACAGAGACTTCCTTTTTCACGAACGCAAGAGTCTCTTCGTGAACGCGGAGAACAAAATCCCAGAAGCCAAATCCTTCTTAACGAACGCGAAGAACAACACTAGACATCAGAAAATCTGCATCCAAAGTATCCCAAAATGATTCGAAATACACCGGAGGCCCCGGGACCCCAACCAAATATACCAGCAAGTCTCAAAACATATTAAGGACTTAGTCGAAACCTCAAATCACATCAAACAACGCTAAAACCATGAATCATACCCCAATTCAAGCTTAATGAAACTAAAAAATTTTAATTTCTACATTCGACGCCGAAACCTATCAAATCAAGTCTGGCTGACCTCAAATTTTGCACACAAGTCATAAATGACATAACAGACCTATGAAAATTTTTAGAACTGAATTCCGACCCCGATATCAAAAAGTCAACTCCCCGGTCAAACTTTTAACTTGTCACGGCCCAAATTTCCTCTGTAGGATGTCGTGATGGCACCTAGTCTCTAAGACTAGGTAAGCCTGTCAATGCGGAATAAAAATTAAAATATGAAATAAATAAATCTGCAATTCACATAACTACAACTCCCAAAACCCGGTAGAAATAAGTCGTAAACTTCTAAGAATTTATCTTCAATGTCTCTATATATCAGAGTCTAAAAAAAATAAGGAAGCAACAAAATAATGATAGAAGGGGACTCTGGAGTCTGCGGACGCTGGCAGATATACCTCGAAGTCTCCGTACACAGGTAGCTTACTGATGTCTGGGAGGGTAAGATGTATCTCGATCTGCACAAAAGATGTGCAGAAGCATAGTATGAGTACACCACAGCGGTGCCCAATAAGTGCCAAGCCTAACCTCGGTAGAGTAGTGACGAGGTCAAGTCATGCCATACTAGAATAATAAAAGACAAGGTAAAATATTTAACAATATAATAAAAACAAAATGACAATGGAAATGAATCGAGTAAGTAGTATGTCACCAATTAACTACGCAAAATAATGGCAAATAATACCTCGTGGAAATAAAACAATTTTTTTTCAACTTTAAGAAAATCACAACAATAATCAAAGGCAACTGCGGCCATAAATCAATATCAACAAGGGAACTCCTGAGGTATCACCTCGTAGTCCCAAATCATAAATAAATTCACAATATCTCATTTTCTTATATCACCGCGAGAGCCTTCACATTTAATTTTAAAGAAAATATTTTTCCCGAAATAGCATCCCGCGTTTTAGCCACCCTTATCATACCGGATGACTTGTAGTAGTTTTCCTACTAGCCACGCATATCAAGTCACCCTTATCTCACCACATGCGTTTCAACACCCAGACTTTATACCACCGCATGCGTATCAATATCAAAATATATCACAATTTGCACCTCAAGTGCCCAAATATTTTAACTTGCCAAAATAAATCAACAACCAGAATATTTTTTCACAATAAGGATCTCACGGCTCAATCACAGTAAATACAAAAATCTTCACCAAATATTCAGTAAAATAATATCCATTATTTCCACAATACAGAGCTCACGGCTCAATCACAATGAATACAAAAATCTTCACAAAATATTCAGCAAAAATAATATTTCCACAAATTTAACATCTTGACTTAACATCAAATTATTAAATATAAAATACTTTATTTTTAATAATATTTAATTTAAGGAAATTCAACCTTCAAATAATGCACAGAAAAAAGAAGAAGCAAAGATTCGACCAAAGAGGTAAAAATAATTAGTAGGAAAAATGTCATACATATTTAGGAATATAATATAGATCAATGATGATGAATATAATCGGATAAAATAATTTAATTAATGTGTGATAGAGATATACACAATTTAAAATAGAAGTTTTCCGGAGTGGTTTCAGAGTGAATTGATACACTTAGTCTCTAAAGTAGAAGCTTAAGTTAGAAAAGTTAATCGGATGTTGATTTATGTGTAAATGATCTCGGATTTGAATTTTGATGGTTCTGTTGGCTCCGTTAGGTGATTTTGGATTTAAGAGTGCGTCCGGAAGGTGATTTGGAAGTCCGTAGTGAAATTTGGCTTGAATTGGCGAAAGCTAGAATTTTGGCGATTTTGGCCGGCAATGGAATTTTTGATATCGGGGTTGGATTGGATTTTCGAAAGTTGGAGTAGTTCGTGGTGTCATTTCAGACCCGTGTGCAAAATTTGAGGTTATTCGAACGTGATTTAGTAGGTTTCAGCATTGTTGGTGGAATTCGAAAGTTTATAAATTCTTAGGCTAGAATCCGGGGTAATTTGGTATTTTGATATTGTTTTGGGTGATTTGAAGGCTCTACTAAGTTCGTATGGTATTTTAGGATTGGTTGGTATGTTTGGTTGAGGTCCCGGTGACCTCGGACGTGTTTCAGATGCTCAACGGGTCATTTTTGGACTTAGGGAGTTGGCAGATTTTCTGGTGTTATTGCAGACATTTTTCTTCATCGCATTCGCGATGGAGATCTCGCGATCGCGTAGGTCATCTGAGAGGTCAGAAAAAATTGCTCTTCGCGTTCGCGAAGATGAAGACGCGATCACGTAAGGTTATCAGGCAGTGCACTGCGAACGCGTGGGCTAGGCCGCATTCGCGAAGAAAAAGGTGAGGCAGCAGTGGAGTTTGAGTGTTACTCTTCGCGGTCGCGTGAGGACAATTGCGATCGCGTAAGTGTGAGCAGCTGGTGCATCGCGTTCGCGTGAGGTGTTACATGTTCGGGTAGAGTAAATTTCTACGGAAGCGAAGTTGTACTTCGCGATCGCGATTAAAGAAATCTGGGCAGCAGTGTTAAATTTCAAAATCGAGTGTTTGAGCCCATTTTTCATATTTTGAGCTAGAGACCACGAATTTAGGCGATATTTGAAGGGATTTTCAGGGAGTTGATTGGGGTAAGTGTTTATCACTTGATTTTGGTTAAATTTCATGATTATATCTTGATTTTTATCATCTAAATTGTGATTTGAGGTAAAAAATCGAGGAAAAGTAGAAGAGTTCTTGAGATGGAATTTTGAGGTTTTGAAGGGGATTTTGTTGTCGGATTTTGGTAAATTTGGTATGACTAGACTCTGAGTGAATGGGCTTTCGGGTTTTGTGACTTTTGTCGGATTTCGAGACGTGGGCCCAGCGGGGCGGTTTTGGGCCGATTTCGGATTTTGGCTATAATTTGGTATTTTTCTTGTGGAATTGATTCCTTTAGCCTATTTTGATCGTATTGTATTGATTGTGGCTAGATTCGAGACAATCGGAGGCCGATTCGAGAGGAAAGGGCACTGCGGAGTAGAGATTTGCTCGGATTGAGGTAAGTAACGATTGTAAATCTTGTCCTGAGGGTATGAAACCCCGGAATGTTGTATCATTTTACTATTTGAAGGTGGCACACATGCTAGGTGACGGGCGTGTGAGCGTGCATCGTTTGGGATTGTGACTTGGTCCGCCCGTATCAACTGTAGAGTTGAAAATTTAGTTGAAACTATACGATTATTACGTGTTTTAGAAAAAATTTCTGTAAGTCAGGTTGGATGCCATGTTTAGGCCTTGTGCAGGGTTGTTTGGACCCTTAGTGGTCTTTTCTTGCTATCTTCTCATTGTTTTTTATTAAAAATGTATACTCAGCCATGTTTATATATATTTACAACATGACTCAGTCTCTATTACTCTATTCTGATGAATCTTATAAATGTTGTTTGGGCTGAATACTTTGTTTTCTAAGAGCCCGAGAGGCTGGAGAGGTTTATGACTGAGTCAGGCTTTTTTTTTCCGCACTTCTGTTTTGATTTGAACTCCTTTACGAAGGTTTTTATGTTAAATAGCTTTGAAATTATCTTTGAAATGAAAAATATCGATTTGTTTTGGAAATGAGTCGGCTTGCCTAGTTCCACAATAGGCGCCATCACGACAGGGTTAGTTTGGGTCGTGACAGCCTCGATCCTGGGCCTCGATCTTCGGCCTTCGATCCTGGGCCTCGGTCTTCGGCCTTCGATTTCTACCCCTGAAATTCCAGCAGAAACATATTGCAACAGCTGTTTAAGTCCAACTTTTGATCCGTTAACCATCTGAAACTCACCCGAGGCCCTCGGGACCTCAACCAAATACACCAACAAGTATTAAAACATCATACAAACTTATTTTAAACCTCAAATCACATCAAACAATATTAAAATCACAAAATCACACCCCAATTCAAGCTTAATGAAACTTAAGAATTTCTAACTTCTACATTCGATGTCGAAACCTATCAAATCAAGTCTGATTGACCTCAAATTTTGTACACCAGTCATAAATGACATAATAGAGCTATAAAAATTTTCAGAACTGGATTCTGATTCCGATATCAAAAGGTCAACTCCCCGGTCAAACTTCCAAACTTAAATTCCTATTTTAGCCATTTCAAGCCTAATTTAACTACGGACTTTCAAATATAATTCTGGACACGCTCCTAAGTCTAAAATTACCATACGGAGCTGCTGGAATCATCAAAATTCTATTCCGAGGTCGTTTGCACATAAGTCGACATCTAGTCACTATTTGGACTTAAGCTTTAAAACTTGGAACTAAGTGTTCCAATTCATTCCAAAACCTCACCGGATCTAAACCAATTACTCCGGCAAGTCATATATCAGTTATAAAGTATAAAATAAGCAGTAAATATGGAAACGGGGCTACAACTTTTAAAATGACTAGCCGGGTCGTTACACAACTTAACCTTCCTATTTTCGCCATTTCAAGCCTAATTTAACTACAGGCTTCCAAAAAAAAATTCGGACACACTTCTATGTCCAAAATTACCATACAAAACTATTGGAATAATCAAAACTATATTCCGGGGTCGTTTACTCAAAGGTCCAATTCCGATCAACTCTTTTCATTTAAGCCTAAAAATAAGGATTGTTCTTCCAATTTAATTCTGAACCTTCCAAAAACCAAACTCGATCGCACATGCAAGTCATAATACGTATTACGAAGTTGCTCGGGATATTAAGTCGCTAAACGAGGCATAAATTCTTAAAACGACAAGTCGGGTCGTTACATAAGTTCCAACTTACCAACATCTAACCAGTAATCATAGACTTAGCAAAACTATCCAACCATATATAAAAATGAAAACCCCAAATAAATAAGGTTCTTTCTCTCTAAGAATCACACGTAAAAATCTTCTTCCATATTTTTAAGCGTGATCAGCAGCATTAGATGCAAGACGGAAAATTTTATGAATGAGGTAGCAAACAACGTGATGAAAGACAACAATATATATATATATACACACACAAAAGATTCCAAAAATATAAAAAATGACCTTTTTCAATGGGTATGGTTGAAATTCATTGAAAATATATAGATGGGTCAATATACAAAGTTTGAGGAAGATTGGAGGTGATTTGGTATCAAAATTCATAAAAAATATCGAGTTCAGAAAATTCTCCTGCGATACATGTATCACACACACAAGTATACATGGATATGCATGTGGTACATATTTGATACAACATGATACACAGTGTAATATATATATATTATTTTTTTCATGTTTCATCTACTTCGAGTTTTCAATTCAAAATTCCGCCAAATCATCCCAAAATTGAGATTCAAATTCTTTAAGATGTACCCAATCTATTCTAATAACACACACTCAAAAGAAAGCATAATTTTAACCTTTTGTTTTTGCTACAAATAGCTAATTGGATAATATTAGTAATATTTTATGAATTGGCCAGTTTTCATAATAAGCTACTTATAAATGGACATAGCTGGTAGTTTTCCTTGATTTTACCCCTTATTGTGGAGCCCAACACTGATTAACACCATCAATTGTTAAAAAGATGTGGTTCAAGATAGGCCCAATGCTTAAGGATGTTGGATGCCAATCTCTCTCTCTCTCTCTCTCTCTCTCTCTCTCTCTCTCTCTCTCTCTCTCTCTCTCTCTCTCTCTCTCTCTCTCTCTCTCTCTCTCTCTCTCTCTCTCTCTCTCTCTCTCTCTCTCTCTCTCTCTCTCTCTCTCTCTCNAAATTAAATAAAAGTTTACTTAGATATATAATGAAGCAAACCTACATGCTGGAGAAAACAACATCACAAAAATCACTCAATATTCATTATTTTTTTTGAAGAATGTGCGTTTGAAGGTCAATTTGTATAAATGAACATCAAACAAATAACAAAGCTTTGGCTATACAATTGCTATCATTAATTTTAATTTAGCATCTTCTAGGAATTGAAGGGTATAAGCTGAAACCACTTCATTTAGCTGCAGTCAAGCCAACATTACAAAGGTATAATATTTTTTTCGTTGAAGAATATTAGTTTTGAATCATTAGATTATGTGAAAGATTTTTTTTTTCTCGAATTCATCATTAGACTATGTGGAAGGTTTTTTTCTCGAATTCAACAAGAGGAGTATTAGTTTCTAATTGATAGTTTCTATAGCGATTTTCAAGTGTACCAAAAAGTATATTTTGAAAAATAATTGGTACGACGTGAAATATATATTTTTTAAAATGTAAACAAATTATTCGAAATGAGATTAATTTTTAAAATATAAGACAATTTTAAAAATAAAAATATAAGATATTTTTGAATTTTAGTAGAGAGTTTTTAAAATTATTATAATAGAAGGCATATCATGGATAGAATTAAGAAACCGAAATCCTATGGAATATTTACATAAATATCTGGCCATATATATTGTTTACTTTTTATAGCTAACATACATAGATAATATACCGACAACACACAATTATACACATATTATATATATATTTTATATAAATTACATATCTTTCAATTTTTTAATTTAAGTGGTTGGCTGAGCACCTATTTAGACTGATTAGATAAAGCCAAAAGAAAAATATAAAAGAATTTCAATCAAAGACTAAAAATATAAAGAAAGTTCTTATGTGGACAATTTCTATTAAAACTCATCCTTTTATAGCGAAATAAATTAATTTTTTGCAACAAAATAAAAAAGACATAAAAATAAGATAAAAGAAAATAAATATAGGAAAAAATGTATGAAAAATCTAAAAACCAGAAATAAGAGATGACAACGAATTTCTTCTTTTGTTTCATCTTTGTTGAGTATAAAAAATTAAAAGCTGATCTCATCGATTTCAAATATTTGTTTCAACTCAAATACATAGATTATAAGATAAGGATATCTTAGAGTATTTTTTTTAATTTACATTGTGTGTCGTTTTTAAAAAATCACTATTACTAACAAACTGATATGATATTCAAATTTGAATTTTAATACAATTTGAGTAGTTTGCATTGAGGTTAAGCCAAGTATGGTGTCGAGCAAAAACTACTTGAAAAGTTTAAGATAATATATGCAGTGTTATATAATAACAATCAACTAATTTAACATTTAATGATTCAAAGAACAAAAAATCTGTATGCATAGCATATTCAAAATTTAAAATTTGTGGCTAGAGATATCGATAAACTCAAAACGGAGTCATACTAAAATAAAGTTTCGCCGACTAAAGAATCATTGAAATTTATAGATAGCCGATTAAAGTGAATTTTAAATTAAGGATAATATCTTCACTTGCATCATTATAAAGATAATCATTATTGAAATATATATAAAGTTTTAGAAATTAGAATTTCAAAATAGAAATATTTATTGAAGGATAACAACATACCAAATAAGAGTTCAAGTCGTAGTAAAAGAGTCACTGTCATAACTAAAGAATCATTCATATTGTGTCAACCTTTGTGTTTTGCCATAAATACGAGTTATTATTTCGCTTTGTGGCTATTCTTAGGTTCAGTGACACCAATGAGAATGGTACAAAAATAAAATTATCACTACGAGATTTGAGAAAATGTTAGTCTTTTTTCATTTAGTGTTTCTTAATTAATATCTAACGATTATCTATAATTATCTAGAAGGTTTAAATTTTAAGGTTATTTACATATAATTCAAATAACTCAAATATTTAACATTGTTATTGTCAAATATCAAAATGGAGTCATACTGGGGAAAACAAATTCACTAGCTAAATAATTTTTTAAATGTTTAGATAGCCGACTAAAATGAGTTTTGAATTAAGGATAATATTTTCACTTCCATTATTATAAAATAAGAGTTCAAGTAATAGTGAAAGAGTCAAGTCGTATCCAAAGAGTCTTTCATAGTCTCAACCTTTGATTGTTTTGTCATAAATATGAGTTATTTTGCTTCCTCACTATTTTTAGGATCCAATGACACCAGCAAAAATTGTACCAAATGACTATTTAATTAATTGCCTAATCATCACAATTGTGGTGGGGTCACGAGGCGGATGTAGATCTGAAATAGTTGGTGGTATTAGAGACTAATTAGTTCGTATGGGATTTCTATTTAGCGAAGGGTACATACTAGTAGCCAAGGCACTGGAGAAAGCGATTTTAACTGTCACGAGGGTGACATGCGCCAAATAAATGGCTTGAGGTGTCTTATGACCGGTGAAGGTTAGTATTGTGGATCATCGACATGTGTCCTATGGCTTCGCTCCAAGTGAGGGGAGTCCACTATCAACGATCAGATTGCGGGGTCATGTGTTATATCAGTTTTGGCCTGAGATGTATTTATGTGGTAATGAAAGGTTCTCTGAAACTTGTATATGATTAAGGGGTGAGATTTGTGTGGGATGATGCTGGGGCTTGTGGTATTCTTGCGTCCTTAATAATTCTACATTTCAGTACCAGCGGGGTCACAACAAGAATTTTAAAATATTTGGGGTGCTACAGTAAGTTCTTTTAATGAACCATCAATACGGGGTTCTTACAGTGGCTATTCCAGTTAATAGTCCACATGCATGGTCAGTTAGAGGTGGAGGACAGGCGGGTAGAGGACGGCTAAGAGGTAGAGGCCCGACCCGTTTATATAATCGCTATGATTTTGGCTGAGGCCGATACACCAGATGGTGTCATTACAGGTACGATCCTGATTGTGTTATAAAAGGATATTTTTCCTTAATTTGATTCGGTTCTGAATATTGAGGTGAGTCCTCCTATTATGCTCTGCTTATGGGTAAGCTTCGTAATTGTGTGACCCACTTATATATTTATCCATGTTGGAAAAGTTGAAGATGTGAGCCTCTGTCGGTCATTTTTATTTTTGTGCACCATTGAGGGCTATAAGTCTAAAAGTAATTTTTATTATTCACTACAATGGATTTTATGTGTTTCGGAATAATTGATTCCAATTTTTTTTTAATGAATTTTGTGCCCTACCGGTACGAGGGTTCATTACGTGTTTACGAAATTTATTTAAAAGAAGAAAGAAAGGAAATTGAAAATGTCAATTGGCGCAATGTGCAAAATACTTGTGATTTGGAGTTGAGGATGAGATCCTCGCATTTTTATATGATGTAAAATATTTAAACTGGGCTACAAGCCACGGTGGAGGTTATATAAGGATGAGGTCCTTGTGGTGAAATATTTATGAGTTTAAATTCTCCCTTTCTGAAGTTTAATTTGTACTATAGTACTAATAGGGAGTTATGCCTGGTAGGCTTATGTGATAATTCTTTTATGTGTTTTTGTGCCATAATTGTGCTGTAATTATTGAGTTTTAGCTTACGAGGTGAGTGCCCAGATGGAGTTAAATGTGACTCGTTAAGTCAGGTAAATAGTTATAAGGTCTTCATGCCTCACATTTTACTGTCAGTGTTGTGAAAATTCGAAATGAGGTTTTGGTTAATATGAGGTTAATTGGTGATATTGTAATCGATTATGAACAACTATTAAGACCAAAGATATAGTGATAGGCATACATATGATGTGCTTCATGTCCTAATATCATTATGATAATGCGATGCTCGTAATGATGAGATTAGTGTTATTGATATATACATTGTGGTGCTTTGTTGGGTTGTGGATGTGTTGTTAGGAGTTATTTTGGTGTTACTCTGGCAGGTGGATAGGCCCCATTTACAAGGGAGACTCTACCGAAATTTCAGTAAAATTTGGGAGTTAATAAAATTTGAGGGATTGAGACGTGCGAAAGAAGAGATAGGTTATGTTATGTGTTTGAGAGCGGACTCTACTTCTAATTCAAGGGCAAATGATCCTAAGTGGGGGAGAATGTAACATCCCGAAATTTTTTTGAAGTACTTAACACTATAAAGAAAATTGATGTGTGCGTATGCACGAGTTGCTATAGCAAGTTAAGGCTAATACCATGTGTTGTTGTAAAAATCAGGCTTTTTGGAAATGTTTGGAGTGTAAGAAATTGGTCTTAAAGTTTACAAATATGGATAAAAGAAATAATCTCAATTGAGATGGTGTTTTCGGACTTATCTCAAATACGGTAATGTGGGATCAACCAGGAGTATATGTGTAAAAATAAAATCATCAATTTGGTAATCTCAGAATAAATTTTAGCACGTTCGAGGACGAACGTTTGTTTAAGAGGTGGAGAATGTAACGACCCGACTTGTCGTTTTAAGAATTAACGCCTTGTTCAATGACTTAAGGTCTCGAGCAGTTTCGCAATATGTATTATGACCCGCAGGTATGGTCGAGTTGAATTACTGAAGATTCGAAATTAAATTAAAAGAACAATCCTTATTTAGAAGCTTAAATATAAATAGTGGACCGGGGATTTGACTTTTGAGGAAACTGCTCCGGAATAGAATTTTGATGATGTCAATAGCTCTGTATGGCGATTATTGACGTAGGAGCGTGTCCGGAAAATTATTTGGAGGTCTGTAGTGGAATTAGGCTTGAAATGCCGAAAGATGAATTTTTGAAAAGTTTAACCGGAGGGTTGACTTTTTGATATCGGAGTCGGAATCCGATTCTGAAAATTGGAATAGCTTCGTTGTGCCATATCTGACTTGTGTGGAACATTTGAGGTCATTCAGACGTGGTTTGGGAGGTTTCGACGTCATTTGTGGAATTCAGAAAGTTCTAAGTTCATTAGGCTTGAATCCGCATGTAATTCATATTTTTGGTGTTGTTGAAGGTGATTTGAAGGTTTGACTAAGTTTGTATGATGTTATGAGACGCTATGGTATGTTTGGTTGAGGTCCCAAGGACCTCGGGTGTGTTTTGGATCATTTTGGGCTACGTTGGATGTTGATTTGCTCATATCTGGTGTTGTTCTTCGCGTTCGCGAGGAGCCTCTCACGTTCGCGTAAAAGGATTTGACTTCTGGGATTTTGTTCTTCGCGTTCGCGAAGAGACACTCGTGTTCCCGAAGAAGGAAATCTCTGTTGCAATAGTCTGAATTTGGAGGCTCATATCTCGCAATCTATAAGGAATTTGGAGATGATCTAAAAATAAAAGTTGTAGCTCTTTGTGTCTAGTTTTCAGAAAAGTAAACCATTTGTCATTTGGAGTTGTGTACCAAAATTTATGATGGATACACTATAGGTTATCTGGGAAGAGTTTGGAAATCTCTGTTGCACAAGACTGACTTTGAAAGCTTATATCTCGCACTATAAGGAATAAGGAAATGAGCAACAAATACAAGTTATAGTCCTTTGAGTCTAGTTTCCAGAAAGTTAAACCATTTATCATTTGAAATTTTGTACAAAACGTTATAATCCTTATACTAGAGGCTATCTAAGAAGAGTTTGAAAATGGTTGTTGGAGAATTTGTTCATCGCGAACGCGAAGAACAAATCCCTGGGCAGTAGAATAAAGTCCAAATTCGACTCATTCTTCCATTTGGACCAAGGAAGCTTGGGTGAGGCGATTGTTCGAGAGTTTTTCAAGGAAAACATTGGGGTAAGAATTCCTAACTTGATTTTGGTTAAATTATATAAATCTAGTGTTATTTTTATCACTAAATTAGTGAATTGGGTTGAAAATGGTAGAAATTCTCTAGACTTTAATTTAAGATTTGAAGGGCGATCCGTCATCGGAATTTGATAATTTTGGTATAGTTGAACTCGTATCGAAATAGTTGTTCGAATTTCGTAAAACTTTTGTAGGTTTCCGAGGGATGGGCCCCACACTCACTTTTTAGAATAAAATTTTAAGTTGGTGTTTTATTATCCGAAATTATTTTCGATGAATTTTAATGAAGTGGTACAATTAATTTGGATAGATTTGAGATGTCCGGAGGTCAATTCAAGCAAGACAGCGATTTTGGAATATCGACATAACTTCAATAAGGTAAGTATCTTGCCTAACCTCGAGTGGGGAAATTATTCCTTAGGCATTGAGTCTTATATGAAAATTGTGTGATTTGAAAGCCGTGTACGCAAGGTGACGAGTACGTACTAAGGCTTATATGTGCAAATTTTATTGGTTTAAAGTTTTAGGCATTCTTATCTATTAAATTAGATAATTATTGGCATTAGTAAATCCTTAAATTATCACGCCTCATTCCTTATTTGTCAAGTTTGTATTTTATATAATAACTTGGTGTTATTGTCATTTGGATTTTATGTGAATTACGTGTGTTTGTTGATTTGATATTTTTCTTGGAATTAAATTCATGATGGAATCCTTATCTACAAATATTTATTAAATAAGTTTAAATTGAGGAGTTAATATAATTATCAAGATTTTGGATTGATGAAGGTGTTGCCCTATACGGAGTATTTTTCACCTTTGTTGATTGTTTTGAGGTTTTATATACGTTTTGTGGAGCTTTGGGCTATTTGTTGAAGAAATTATTGATTCTGCTACATATTTGAAATTTGGTTTTGGTCAGTGGCAAATTGTGATATGAATTGTTGTATTGTATTATGGTTTAAACACTCTCCTTGATGTTATTTATGCTTCCTATCTTGCTTGTTAATGATATACATGTGCTTGGTAAGGAAGAGCGTAATGCACGAAGCGTGATGTCGTGCCATTCGAACTATATTATCATGCGAGGGAGAGTGTAAAGCACGAAGGGTGATGCCGTGCCATTTGAGAGTGTAAAGCACGAAGGGTAATGCCGTGCCATTTGAGAGTGTAAAGCACGAAGGGCGATACCGTGCCATTTGAGAGTGTAAATCACGAAGGGTGATGCCGTGCTATTTCATTTATATTATCAGGTGAGGATGAGAGTAAAAGAACGAAGGGTGATGTCGTGCAATTATTTTTATATTATCATATATTCATGGCACGAAGGGTGTTTCCTTACAGGCGAGGACGAGAGACATACATTATATTGTGATATCGTTTTGTTGTGTATACATTCATGCTTTTATCATGAGATGTTATTGTGCACCTTTGTTTTCTATGTGACTTGTAGTCGTTATTGCTTCCTGTGTGCCTCCACTTTAGTTCTTTTATTATTATTGGCATTTCTCCCACCTAGTTGGTACTGTTATATGTATGTACGGTGAGAAAGATATAAATGCACGAAGGGTGTTACCGTACCAATTAATTTGATCTATATATATGTATTGGGTGAGAATGAGACAAGTGCACGAAGGTATTGTCGTGCCATTTGATGTGATACGTTGAATATATTTCTCACACCAGGAAAGTTAAATGAGGTGTCACAAGGTGACTTTTATTTGAA
>AWOL01S0014523.1:58721-81018 GCA_000715115.1 Nicotiana otophora
TGTATTATGGTTTAAACACTCTCCTTGATGTTATTTATGCTTCCTATCTTGCTTGTTAATGATATACATGTGCTTGGTAAGGAAGAGCGTAATGCACGAAGCGTGATGTCGTGCCATTCGAACTATATTATCATGCGAGGGAGAGTGTAAAGCACGAAGGGTGATGCCGTGCCATTTGAGAGTGTAAAGCACGAAGGGCGATACCGTGCCATTTGAGAGTGTAAATCACGAAGGGTGATGCCGTGCTATTTCATTTATATTATCAGGTGAGGATGAGAGTAAAAGAACGAAGGGTGATGTCGTGCAATTATTTTTATATTATCATATATTCATGGCACGAAGGGTGTTTCCTTACAGGCGAGGACGAGAGACATACATTATATTGTGATATCGTTTTGTTGTGTATACATTCATGCTTTTATCATGAGATGTTATTGTGCACCTTTGTTTTCTATGTGACTTGTAGTCGTTATTGCTTCCTGTGTGCCTCCACTTTAGTTCTTTTATTATTATTGGCATTTCTCCCACCTAGTTGGTACTGTTATATGTATGTACGGTGAGAAAGATATAAATGCACGAAGGGTGTTACCGTACCAATTAATTTGATCTATATATATGTATTGGGTGAGAATGAGACAAGTGCACGAAGGTATTGTCGTGCCATTTGATGTGATACGTTGAATATATTTCTCACACCAGGAAAGTTAAATGAGGGGTCACAAGGTGACTTTTATTTGAAGGATATTTACTTGAAAGAATTATATTTGAAAGAATTATATTTGAAAGATAATTACTTGAAGAAGTATATTTGAAAGATATTTACTTGAAAGAATTATATTTGAAAGATATTTACTTGAAAGAATTATATTCGAAAGATATTTATTTGAAAGAATTATAATGGAAGGATATTTATTTGAAGGAAGTATATTCGAAATATATTTATTGAAAAGGATTATATTCTAGAGACTTTTATTGAAAAACTTATAGATAAAAGATGTATATTGAAAAGACTTGATTAATTGGTTGTACATGTGTTTATTATTCGTTTGAGTAATATTTTACGGTATTCCTATTGCCTTGCTGTTTAAATCACTAGTTTATTTGTGTTGCTATCACTGCTATTTGTTTTCTATTATTTTGTATATCATATTGCACATGTTATTAGATTATTGAGTGTCTTGACTGTACCTCGTCTCTACTCCACTGAGGTTAGTCTTGATACTTACTGGGTACCGACCGTGGTGTACTCATACTATACTTCTGTACATTTTTGTGCAGAGCCAGGTATTGGAGATATCGGACTCGGACAGAGTTAGAGTGGGATCGCAAAGATTCAAGGTAGAGCTACTTGGTTGTCACAGTTCCTTGGAGTCTTTCCATTTTATTGTACTGTCATTTATTATTCAAACAGTATTGAGTATTCGATACTTGCGATCATTTCATGTATTCAATTAGAGTTCGTGACTCAGTACTACCAGTCTTGGGAGGTTTTAAAAATAATTTTCACTCTTGGTTTCGACACGTGTATTAAATTATATCTTTATAAAAAAAATGGCTTGAATTATGATTATAATCGGCTTACTTAGTCTTAGAGACTAGGTGCCATCACGACGCTTGTGGTGAGATTTTTGGGTCGTGACAAGTTGGTATCAGAGATTTAAGTTCATAGGTTTTACGAGTCACGAACGAGTTTAGTAGAGTCTTGCGGATCGGTACGGAGACGTATGTACTTATCTTCGAGAGGCTACAAAGCTAGTAGGAAATATTTTCACTTGTTTCATTCTTTATCGTGCGACATTTATTCAGCTTGAAGCATATATCTTATGTTCTTTTGCATCCACCCGTGTATGAAATTGTGCACTCGGTATCAACTATGCTCCAATGGTTTGGGATACTACAGAGGGGTTATAAGAGAGCCAAGGTTGCTCAACCATTATTACGACGTGTCGTCCAGATCGAGGATGCGAAAGTATTGAGAGATCATTCAGTTGTGCACATTGGGGTGCAGTGGGTTATGGCATCTGGTTGATAAGTATGATATAAGGAAAGTTTAATTAATTGCCAAATCATCACAATTGTGGTAGGGTCACGAGGTGGATGTAGATCTGAAATAGTTGGTGGTATTAGAGACTAAGTAGTTCATATGGGATTTCTATTTAGCGAAGGGTACATACTGGTAGCCAAGGCACTGGAGAAAGCGATTTTAACTGTCATGAGGGTGACATGCGCCAAATAAATAGCTTGAGGTGTCTTATGACCGGTGAAGGTTAGTATTGTGGATCATCGGCATGTGTCATATGGCTTCACGCCAAGTGAGGGGAGTCCACTATCAACGATCAGATTACAGGGTCATGTGTTATATCCGTTTTGGCCTGAGATGTATTTATGTGGTAATGAAAGGTTCTCTGAAACTTGTATATAAATAAGGGATGAGATTTGTGTGGGATGATGCTGGGGCTTGCGGTATTCCTGCGTCCTTAATAATTCTACATTTTAGTACCAGCAGGGTCACAACAAGAATTTCAAAATATTCGGGGTGCTACAGTAAGTTCTTTTAATGCACCATCAATACGGGGTTCTTACAGTGGTTATTCCAGTTAATACTCCACGTGCATGGTCAGTTAGAGGTGGAGGACAGGCGGGTAGAGGGAGGCTAAGAGGTGGAGGCTCGACCTGTTTATATAATCGCTATGATTTTGGCTGAGGCCGATACACCAAATGGTATCGTTACAAGTACGATCCTGATTCTATTATAAAAGGATATTTTTCCTTAATTTGATTCGGTTCTGAATATTGAGGTGAATCCTCCTATTATGCTCCACTTATGGGTGAGCTTCGTAATTGTGTAACCCACTTATATATTTATCCATGTTGGGAGAGTTGAAGATGTGAGCCTGTGTCGATCATTTTTATTTTTGTGCACCATTGAGGGCTATAAGTCCAAAAGTAATTTTTATTATTCACTACAGTAGGTTTTATGTGTTTCGGAATAATTGATTCCAATTTGTTTTATGAATTTTGTGCCCTACCGGTATGAGGGTTCATTATGTGTTTACGAAATTTATTTAAAAGAAGAAAGAAAGGAAATTGAAAATGTCAATTGGCGCAATGTGCAAAATACTTGTGATTCGGAGTTGAGGACGAGATCCTCGCATTTTTATATGATGTAAAATATTTAAACCGGGCTACAAGCCACACTGGAGGTTATATAAGGACGAGGTCCTTGTGGTGAAAATTTATGAGTTTAAATTCTCCCTTTCTGAAGTTTAATTTGTATTATAGTACTAATAGGGAGTTATATCTGATAGGCTTATGTGAAAATTCTTTTATGTGTTTTTGTGCCATAATTGTGCTGTAATTATTGTGTTTTAGTTTACGAGGTGAGTGCCCAGGTGGAGTTAAATGTGACTCGTTAAGTCGGGTAAATAGTTATGAGGTCTTCATGCCTCACATTTTACTGTCAGTGTTGTAAAAAATCGAAATGAGGTTTTGGTTAATATGAGGTTAATTGGCGATATTGTAATCGATTATGAATAACTATTAAGACTAGAGATATAGTGATGAGCATACATATGATGTGCTTCATGTCCTGATATCATTATGACAATGCAGTGCTTGTAATGATGAGATTAGTGTTATTGAAATATATATTATGGTGCTTTTGTTGGGTTGTGGATGTGTTGTTAGGAGTTGTTTTGGTATTACTATGGCAGGTGGATAGGCCCTATTTACAGGGGAGACTCTGACGAAATTTCTGTAAAATTTGGGAGTTAGTAAAATTTGGGGGATTGAGACGTGCGAAAGAAGAGATAAATTATGTTATGTGTTTGAGAGCGGACTCTACTTCTAATTCAAGGGAAAATGATCATAAGTGGGGGAGAATGTAACATCTCGGAAAAATTTCGAAGTACTTAACACTATAAAGAAAATTGATGTGTGCATAGACACGAGTTGCTATAGTCAGTCGAGACTAATACCGTGTGTTATTGTAAAAATCAGGCTTTTTGGAAATGTTTGGAGTGTAAGAAATTAATCTTAAAGTTTACAAATATGGATAAAAGAAATAATCTCAATTGAGATGGTATTGTCGGACTTATCTCAAATACGGTAATGTGTGATCAACCGGGAGTATATGTCATCAATTTGGTAACCTCAGAATAAGTCTTAGCACGTTCGAGGACGAACGTTTATTTAAGAGGTGGCGAATGTAACGATCCGACTTGTCATTTTAAGAATTAACGCCTCGTTCAATGACTTAAGGTCTCGAGCAGTTTCGCAATATGTATTATGACCCGCGGGTGTGGTCGAGTTGAATTATTGAAGTTTCGGAATTAAATTAAAAGAACAATCCTTATTTAGAAGCTTAAATGTAAAGAGTTGACCGGAGAGTTAACTTTTGAGCAAACTGCTCCGGAATAAAATTATGATGATGTCAATAGCTCCGTATGTCGATTATGAACTTAGGAGCGTGTCCGAAAAATTATTTGGAGGTCTGTAGTAGAATTAGGCTTGAAATACCGAAAGATGAATTTTTGGAAAGTTTGACCGGGGGGTTGACTTTTTGATATCGGGGTCGGAATCCGATTCTGGAAATTGGAATAACTTCGTTGTGCCATTTCTGACTTGTGTGCAAAATTTGAGGTCATTCAGACGTGGTTTGGGAGGTTTCGACGTCATTTGTGGAATTCAGAAAGTTCTAAGTTCATTAGGCTTGAATCCGTGTGTAATTCGTATTTTTGGTGTTGTTGAAAGTGATTTGAAGGTTTGACTAAGTTTGTATGATGTTATGGGACGCTTTGGTATGTTTGGTTGAGGTCTCGAGGACCTCGAGTGTGTTTCGGGTGTGTTTCGAATCATTTTGGGCTACTTTGGATGTTGATTTGCTGATATCTGGTGTTGTTCTTCGCGTTCGCGAGGAGCCTCTCGCGTTCTCGAAGAAGGATTTGACTTCTGGGATTTTGTTCTTCGCGTTCGCGAAGAAGGAAATCTCTGTTGCATTAGTCTGACTTTGGAGGCTCATATATCGCAATCTTTAAGGAATTTGGAGATGATCCAAAAATAAAAGTTGTAGCTCTTTGTATCTAGTTTTCATAAAGGTAAACCATTTGTCATTTGGAGTTGTGTGCCAAAGGTTATGATAGAGACACTATAGGCTGTCTGGGAAGAGTTTGGAAATCTCTGTTGCACAAGGCTGACTTTGAAAGCATATATCTTGCAATCTATAAGGAATGAGGAAATGAGCAACAAATAAAAGTTATAGTCCTTTGAGTCTAGTTTCCAGAAAGTTAAATCATTTGTCATTTGGAATTTGGTACAAAAAGTTATGATCATTATACTAGAAGCTTTCTGAGAAGAGTTTGAAAATGGTTGTTGGAGAATTTGTTCATCGCGAACGCGAGGGAAGGGTCGCGAACGCGAAGAACAAACCCCTGGGCAGCAGAATAAAGTCCAAATTCGACTCATTCTTCCATTTTTGGACCAAGGAAGCTCGGGTGAAGCGATTGTTCGAGAGTTTTTCAAGAAAAATATTGGGGTAAGAATTCCTAACTTGATTTTGGTTAAATTACATGAATCTAGTGTTGTTTTTATCACTAAATTAGTGAATTGGGTTGAAAATGGTAGAAATCCTCTAGACTTTAATTTAAGATTTGAAGGGCGATCCGTCATTGGAATTTGATAATTTTGGTATGGTTGAACTCGTATCGGAATCGTAAAACTTTTGTCGGGTTTCGAAGAGCGGGCCCCGAGCAGACTTTTTAGAATAAAATTTTAAGTTGGTACTTTATTATCCGGAATTATTTCCGATGAATTTTAATGAAGTGGTACAATTAATTTGGATAGATTTGAGATGTCCGGAGGTCNACCCTGCACTGACTTTTTAGAATAAAATTTATGGTATTTTATTATCCGAAATTATTTCCGATGAATTTTAATGAAGTGGTACAATTAATTTAGATAGATTTGAGATGTCCGGAGGTCAATTCAAGCAAGAAGGCGATTTTAGAATATCAGCATAACTTCAATAAGGTAAGTATCTTGCCTAACCTCGAGTGGGGGAATTACCCCTTAGGCATTGAGTCTTATATGAAAATTGTGTGATTTGAAAGCTGTGTACGCAAGGTGACGAGTACATACTAAGGCTTATATGTGCAAATTTTATTGGTTTAAAGTTTTAGGCATTCTTATGTATTAAATTAGATAATTATTGGCATTAGTAAATCCTTGAATTATCACGCCTCATTCCTTATTTGTCAAGTTTGTATTTTATATAATAACTTGATGTTATTGTCAGTTGGATTTTATGTGAATTATGTGTGTTTGTTGATTTGATATTTTTCTTGGAACTAAATTCATGATGGAATCCTTATCTACAAATATTTATTAAATAAGTTTAAATTGAGGAGTTAATATAATTATCAAGAATTTGGATTGATGAAGGTGTTGCCCTATACGAAGTATTTTTCACCTTTGTTGATTGTTTTGAGGTTTTATATACGTTTTGTGGAGCCTTGGGCTATTTGTTGAAGAAATTATTGTTTCTGCTACATATTTGGAATTTGGTTTTGGTCAGTGGCAAATTGTGATATGAATTGTTATATTGTATTGTGGTTTAAACACTCTCTTGACGTTATTTATACTTCCTACCTTGCTTGTTAATGATATATATGTGCTTGGTAAGGAAGAGCGTAATGCACGAAGCGTGATGCCGTGCCATTTGAACTATATTATCAAACTATATTATCATGCGAGGGAGAGTGTAAAGTAGGAAGGGTGATGCCGTGCCATTTGAGAGTGTAAAGCAGAAGGGTGATGCCGTGCCATTTGAGAGTGTAAAGCACGAAGGGTGATGCCGTGCTATTTCATTTATATTATCAGGTGAGGATGAGAGTAAAAGCACGAAGGGTGATGTCGTGCAATTATTTTTATATTATCATATATTCATGGCACGAAGGGTGTTTCCGTGTAGGCGAGGACGAGAGACATATATTATATTGTGATATCGTTTTGTTGTGTATACATTCATGCTTTTATCTTGAGATGTTATTGTGCACCTTTGTTTTCTATGTGACCTGTAGTCGTTGTTGCTTCCTGTGTGCCTCCACTTTATTTTTTTTATTGTTATTGACATTTCTCCCACCTAGTTGGTACTGTTATATGTATGTACGGTGAGAAAGATATAAATGCACGAAGGGTGTCACCGTGCCAATTGATTTGATCTACATATATGTATTGGGTGAGAATGAGACAAGTGCACGAAGGTATTGGTGTGCCATTTGATGTGATACGTTGAATATATTTCTCACGCCAGGAAAGTTAAATGAGGTGTCACAAGGTGGCCTTTATTTGAAAGAATTATATTTGAAGGATATTTACTTGAAAGAATTATATTTGAAAGATATTTACTTGAAAGAATTAGATTCCAAAGATATTTACTTGAAAGAATTAGATTCGAAAGATATTTATTTGAAAGAATTAGATTCGAAAGATATTTATTTGAAAGAATTATAATGGAAAGATATTTATTTGAAGGAAGTATATTGGAGATATCAGACTCTGACAGAGTTAGAGTGAGATCACAAGGATTCAAGGTAGAGCTGCTTGGTCGTCGTAGTTCCTTGGAGCCTTTCCATTTTATTGTACTGTTATTTATTATTCAAACAATATCGAGTATTCGATACTTGCGATCATTTCATGTATTCAATTAGAGTTCGTGACTCAGTACTACCAGTCTTGAGAGGTTTTTAAAATTATTTTCACTTTTGGTTTCGACACGTGTATTAAATTATATCTTTATAAAAAAATTGCTTGAATTATGATTAGAATCGGCTTACTTAGTCTTAGAGACTAAGTGCCATCACGACGTTTGTGGTGAGATTTTTGGGTCGTGATAATTCCTTGTTAGTTGACGTGAGATGGATAAGATTCTTTCACCCGTATAAAAAATCATGGACATATCGGATAATTAGTAGGCGTTTGGACATAAGAATTGTAAAATTTTGAAAAAAGTAAAAAAAAAAAATTTAAGTGAAAATGGTATTTGAAAATTAGAGTTGTGTTTGGACACGAATATAATTTTGGGTTGTTTTTGAATTTTTGTGACTGATCTGAAGTGAAAATTTTGAAAAACAACTTTTTGAAGTTTTTCAAATTTTCGAAAAGTTCTGAAATTTATCTTCAAGTGAAATTAAAAATTTCATGGCCAAACACAAATTCTGAAAGAAAGTGAAAAATTTTCGAAAAAAGTGAATTTATTTTAATGACCAAACAGGCCCTTAGTGAGAAACAAAAAAAGAAAATCAAAACTGAAGATAAATGAAAAAGGAGAAATTAGTGTAATCGTTGGCATCCACTAAACTACCAAACAAATAGTACCATATTTTCAGACAAACCGTCAGCGGCACACAGTAAAACAAAATGGAGCGAATCTAGAGAAGTAAAATCTTAGAGTAAAATAACAAAGAGGAAAAAGAAAAAAGAAAAAGAAGCCCCAACTTTTCTTTTCCAGTTTCTTCAGACTCTCTGCATCAAGATTCAGAGGACCACATCTCCATTAACATGGAACCAAAACCAGCAACTGAGCCCAAGAAATCATCTGTTTGGGTTCTTCCTTACAAGACTCAAAGCCTTCAGAGTCTTTACACAATAGGCAAAAAGTTAGGCCAAGGTCAATTTGGAACTACACATCTTTGTATAGAAAAATCAAGTGGCAATCTTTACGCTTGTAAGACAATACCCAAAAAGAAACTGATATGTAAAGAAGATTATGAGGATGTTTGGAAAGAGATTCAAATAATGCATCATTTATCTGAGCACCCAAATGTGGTAAGAATAAAGGGTACTTATGAAGATGCATTATATGTGCATATAGTTATGGAGCTTTGTGCTGGTGGAGAGCTTTTTGATAGGATTGTTGAGAAAGGACATTATAGTGAAAGAGAAGCTGCTAAGTTGATTAAAACAATTGTTGGTGTTGTTGAGGCTTGTCATTCATTAGGTGTTATGCATAGAGATCTCAAGCCTGAGAATTTCTTGTTTCTCAGTTCTGATGAGGATGCTGCTCTCAAGGCCACTGATTTTGGCCTTTCTGTTTTCTACAAACCAGGTCTGCCTTTTCTTTCCATTTGTATATTATTATTAACATTTTAGTTCCATTCTGATATTGTATCATAATGACATGAGATGTCAGATGAGTTTAAATGGAGTAAATTTGGAGGCGGAGCCAGGACTTGTAATTTATGGGTTCTAAATTCTAGGATAGTGACATCAGGTGTGGTTCTGAATTTATTTTTTGGACATATTTAGTGGATTTCTTAATACAAATACAGGGTTTAGACTAAATTCTAGCTCCGCCCCTAGTGAGGATTCATGTAGCCGACCCCAACTTGTCTGGGACTGAGGCGTAGCTGTTGTATTGTCCTTTTATTAACGAAGGAATTTTGCTTCTATGTGGTGACTGGATTCTGGATGAGAATTGGATTGCCTTTAGATTTTCTAATTGAAAGATGCTTAGGGTGTTTTTACATTTCGCTGTTTGTCTGTGCAGCGGGATGTTCTCTAGATTGGTGAGAGGAAAGCATATCCTTTTTTTTTTAAGTATTGGTCTAAGGAGTTTTGTTTACTAGATTGTAAGCAGTGAACGATATGGAGTAAGCATAATCCACGATCATAGAACCTGGTGATTTCCACTAGCATAATAAAAGAATTAGTTATCAAGTAAATGGTACCTTGATCAATGATGATTCTTGAGAAGATGTAAAATGATGCGTTTATGATTGCAAAAGATTGAGAAACTGTGGTTCTCTCCCTTGTCTCTTTACTTTCAGGTAACACATTTGATAGAGAAATACTTCTTCTCTTAGGGTAGAGAGACGACCAATTGCCACTAGTGACTCCGCAAGTGGACAGTTACAAAGAGATTACCATTTGAGAACTACTACTTTAATTTGATCAATAAGATTTTAGTTTATTACTAATATCTTTTTAAGACTCGAGCTTGTTTCTTTAGGAAAAGAGTAAACTGAATTTATATGGAATACAATGACAGAAGAGTAGGTATTTGGACATTTGGTAAAGTGTTAAGTTGCTACTTTGAATCGGTAATCCCCCTTTTCATTTCTTCTGAACTTTTGAGTCTGCAGGATTTGCTTTATAACCGGGCAAATGCTGAGATTTATTGTTTGCATTATAACATTATTTGTATATGTGCAATCTAAGAAGTACATTGTGTAAGCCCAAAATGGATTATAAAGGTTCTTTTTTTCTGTTGCTTTAGTACTAGCCTTCTCATTAAATTCTATATAGTATGGTCGGTGCCAGATATAATCTATTTATGTAGTCTTCTCGAACATGGAAATGGTAACCATGTCTAAATCTGATTATGACTTTTGTAGTTTTGAACTTCAATTTGTTCACTGGTCCTACTAGTTTTCGATATGAGTATCTATTCAAAATGTCTCATGTCATTTTCCTTTTGAATGCAATTACGCTATTCATGTAGGTCTTACTGAAGGAAAAGCTTCAGTTGACTTTCCTTATTTACTTTCTACTGCTATTTGTTTCTAGTGAGGTTCTGTTTTACTTTACTGTCTCTAACACTTAGCTACCGGTTTCGTTTACTGATATAATGTATTCAAACGTGTTGCATTTTGTCCTACTGAAAATTGCTGATTTTTCACTTCTACTTAACTTCCGATCTGACCTTTTAATACTAACAGTTTTGTTCCTTGATGATGTTATTGGGATTAGGTGAAACATTTTCAGATGTTGTTGGAAGTCCTTATTATGTTGCCCCAGAGGTTTTATGCAAGCACTATGGACATGAATCAGATGTATGGAGTGCAGGAGTTATCTTGTACATATTACTTAGTGGTGTTCCCCCTTTTTGGGCAGGTATTGAAATCTCCATGTGTGTTTAGGAGGAAATATAGTCTGTTATAAAGTTCGTCTTTCATGCTCACATTATCTTATAATTCTTATTATTGTTTTCCTGATTCCAGAAACTGATATGGGAATATTTCGTCAGATACTGCGAGGCAAACTAGATCTTGAATCTGAACCTTGGCCTGGAATTTCAGATAGTGCCAAGGATTTGATACGTAAAATTCTTGATAGGAATCCAAAGAGGAGGTTAACTGCCCATGAAGTTTTGTGTAAGTCCTTGTAGTTGTGAAAATTGAGACTTAAGAAGTTGCATATTTCAAAAATGTTGAAACAAAGTGCTTTTTACAATGACTTACATTTCTGTTTTCTGTGACTGTCAGGCCATCCATGGATTGTGGATGACACAGTGGCTCCTGATAAACCTCTTGACTCTGCAGTTCTTTCACGCCTCAAGCAGTTCTCAGCAATGAACAAACTAAAGAAAATGGCTTTACGTGTAAGATCTTAAAAAGTTTGTAATCCGCTTACATGTGTCTATATAGTGAAAACTCTCCTTGCTTGAAAACAACTTTTGCAACATGGTTTTATAGTTCGAAAGGGCAGAGAGATTACTTGAGGGATAGGAGGGAGGATTCCAAGAACTTCAGTAGTAAAGAAACTGAAATCAGATGTAGATGCAGTTGAAATATTTAAAAAAATGCAGAGAGTAGTATAGAAGAGTAGAAATAGGGATAGAAGAAGAAAGGAAAATTGTCGGGCGGGGTTGGGGGTGGGTGGAGTATAAAAGCCACATCCTCGCAACGGTAAATGCAGATCATACTCACATAAGATTCTTACATCCATGTTTATCGTCATTTCTACATAATGTTATAACAAACCTTTCATAAGAACAAGGGTACCTACAACTATGAATCCCAAACAAAGAAACTGAGAGCCACGTCAAGTTTGAACATTTCCCATGTGGAGTACTGGAAGGGAAGATTATATGTTATCTAGGATTTACCTATGATACAAAATGCACAAAAGTTGATAAAAAGTCGCTGTTTTATTTTATTATTTTTGTGGTTTGGGTGTAAGGTAAAGCCCCAAAACTGAAGTAACTGAGTCTACAGAAGCCTGGAAAGATTTCTTGAGGTTGTCAGCCTTACTACTCTGATCAATTGAAAAAGCATTTAACTAGGCACTTAATGGTATCTAAAAAAATTGAAACGATGTTTAAGACTTTGACTGGACTTTTGCCCCTATCTTATATAAGATAAGGCTCAAGCACCTTTATTGCTGCTTCTTGAAATACTAAATTGCAGAAAAACCATTTAATAAAGAACCTTGAAATTGTTAACAAGTGTATTTCATTGACATATCGCAGTTATGCGAGAGTTTAAATTGTTCCCTTTCCTTTATCTAAAAGTTAAAAGCATGAAGGATTGAGACAATGAAGCTGCCTCCTTATATGTTAATGTTTGGAATGAACCAGCTCATTCGTTTAAATGTTGTAGCTTTTAAAGGGTTAGATGATTGCCACCAAATTTTAGAATGTGAATTCTCCTCTTTTCTTTTTTTGGATTGGTAAACAAACATCATTTTAGAATGTGAATTCTCTTTGAATAAGATTCTGTATCATGCCGCAATATCAAGCCCAAAATGACTAAAAGTTTAATGCTGATGTCCCTTGGAACTGCAGAATTGACAGTTCCGATGGCTGATGACTATGGAGGGATATGTTGCTCTATATGTAGTTTTTCCAGAATGGTTAATTAGGATAGCATTTTAAATACAGTGCTGTCTAAAAGTGGCAAATATTTTGGCAGTTTTTCATGATACCAATATGTATGCCATACGTTGTTCTTTTCCGACAGTTAATTTTTTGTGCAATTATTGATTATATATAGTCAAGCTAATGTCATGTCAAAATGAGTACCTGTGAGCATAGGTTCAAGTAATCAGGTCTCCTGCATTGTCTTATCCATATTCTGTCTTTGTAATTTCTGTTCCAGAAAAATTGCAAGATAAAAATTCCATTACCAATATAGTGGCCCATTCCTTAGTGCAGTTGAGTTTTGTGGTTGTTCAATCTCCTTTTCCCCCCGATAAATGCTTTTCCTGTTTTTCTTATTTTCTTATTTCCTGAAGCATGTTTCCGTGAGGGAACATTTATGGAATGAGAAAACCTAAAAAGTGAATGGAGCGAACGGATGATCCTCTTGCAGTTTTTACCAGAAGTAACTGAATTTTTAACAGATGCTGACATCACACTACTTAGTTATATTTTTCTTCCACTGGGATCTAAGTCCTGCTTATGGCGATTTGTACTCGAAATCCTGGCAAAAGGCTATTTTTTCTTGAGAAAGAGAAATGTGCATAGAAATTATAGGTTTTTCTCATAAATCCTGCTGAAAGTATCCTATTCCCCTTTCAGTTAATAATGTGTTGCTGATGACATTTGAAGTGAAAATCTGTTACGAAATAACCAGGATAATTTGAACTCAATGAGTGTCCTAATTTTTGCTGATATCGTTGTTGAATGGAGGTTTTTCTTTCTGGATGGAAGTTATAAGTTATAACTAAAATTGCGGTGCTTCTCTCTGCTATCTATATGATATTTACATTGACAAGTCCAGTCTCTATCAATTACTATTCAATGTTTTATTATGTTATATCTTTGATTCTTGCTTTGCTCATTCTCTTGTTATTTGTAGGTGATTGCCGAGAGGCTTTCAGAAGAAGAAATCGGTGGTCTCAAGGAGCTATTCAAAATGTTAGACACAGACAATAGTGGAACAATAACCTTCGAGGAATTAAAAGAGGGTTTGAGGCGAGTAGGTTCTGAACTGATGGAGTCTGAGATCAAGGATCTTATGGATGCGGTAAGAATTCTCCTCACCATGTTTTTTTGTCTTCGAGATATTCCCACCTAGTCCCCTAACCACACACTCGTGTTTATGCTCTTATGTAGTATAATTTTTCCGCTCAATTGACTACATGGATCCAACCTTATTTTATCTGACAGGCAGACATTGACAACAATGGAACAATAGACTATGGGGAATTTATTGCTGCTACTGTTCATTTGAACAAATTGGAAAGGGAAGAGAATCTGTTATCAGCCTTCTCTTATTTTGACAAAGATGGTAGTGGATACATAACCATCGAAGAACTTCAGCAAGCCTGCAAAGAATTTGGTCTTAGCGAGCTCAATCTTGATGAAATTATTAAAGATATTGATCAAGATAATGTAAGTTCTGTTCTCTTTTGTTTTTATGTCATGCACATATGTATGGAGTAAAGGTGAATTGAGTTACATAATGTCCACTAACGTATTAAATGACATCCAAAGGGGTTTATAAGGATCGTGTGCCGCTCTACCCATTGCCTTAAGGGTTGGATGCCCATAATTAGGGGTGGCAAACGGGCGGGTCGAGTCGGATATGGGATGGGTCAAACGGGTAATGAAAAAACGGATAAATTATCCGACCCGACCCATATTTAATAGATAAAAAACGGGTTAACCGGCGGATAATATGGTTACCCATATTATCCATGGCTTCATGAATATGATCACTTTTGGGAGAATTCCTAGTCTCCCAAACTTGAGGAACCCCCAAATTTGAGGTTTTAGAAATGTAAAAGTTAAACCCATTAGTTATCCATGGGTTATCCATTGTTTATGCATTTTCTAAATGGATAATATGGTTCTTATCTGTTTTTAAAAAGTTTAGTATCCAACCCATTATTTGGTGGATAATATGGGTGGTTAACTGTTTTCTTTTAATCATTTTGCCACCTCTACTCATAATCTTTCGTGTGATATTAGAGCCAACTTTAGCAAGCTCATTTGGATACCCATAAATACACAATGAAGTCCGCGCGAGAACCTCCGATGCACTCGAATGGGTGTTGAGTTACATAGTGGCCAAACATGGACATCCGTATGAGTTTATAAAGGTCTTGATTCACTTCATTAATTGCCTTAAGTTTTTAGTTGTACGCTCAATTGTTCCCGTCATAAGTTAGTCTACTTGAGGAGTTGCTTTTTCCTTTTTCCTCACTTTTTAGCTAACTAAAAGAAGGAACATAATTTGTGCAAAATATGCTGAAAAAGATTGTCAATGGACAAAAGTAAGTGATGCCAAGTACTATTACAGACACCCTCCCACCGCAAAAAGGAAGTAGAAGTTTTTTCCTTTGACTGCCATATTGTTTCTCTCAAAAAGCCATCTGTTCAAACATAAGAACTAAAAGCCCATTCATGACCTACTCCTGTTCCGTCTTCATCATGTTAGGCAGTGCTTACGAAGGATTTCATGACAGTTACCTTAACTTCCATGTACAAGCATTTCAATAGACCACCTAGCATCTTAGGAAGGATTAACTTATCTAATCAAACAGTGTCAACTAGCTTCCATTTAGATTAGAATTTCCTGTTATTTGCTTACTGAGCCCTAGCTCTCCAGATATGCACACAATATCAAGCACACTTTAAGCCAAAAACATTATAGCAGCTCTTAATTCTCGAACCTCAGACAGACAGAATCTCCATGCATGCCTTCTGAGTTGTGAATGGCAGTGACTGTTCCTCTACCCCGATCTCCCCAGCCCCCATTCTACTAGATGCATCATATAATTGAAGGCTGCAAATCGTGAAATATGCTGATGTTTTATTTCTGCTCTGAGCTATTCTATGATTTTGAAAGAAACCATTCAGCGAGTCTCATTTCGTACTGCATTTACCAGTGATGAAGACGAGTTTACTGATTTAAACTGTGTATAGTAACATAAGAATCTGCTTGTATCAATCCGGGCAATTGCTTTTTAAGTTGGTTAATGTTGTGCAGCTAAATAGAGCTGTAATTTTCTCTCTCTCTTGTGAAGGTTTAGTTATTTGTTCGAGTTCCTGTCAGCACACTGACTTCAGTTCGCTTATCAACTTCCCGATACTAATTCCATTTGTGTGCAACTTGTGCTTTGTTTTTCTGTTGACTCCAGTGCACTGATGTTGATTCTTAATGTCCGTTCTTGTGTTTTCCGCACTAAAAAAGAACTTTCTATTTGCAGGATGGACAGATAGACTATAAGGAATTTTCTGCAATGATGAGGAAAGGCACAGGTGGAGCCGTTGGAAGGAGGACCATAAGAAACAATTTGAATTTAGGAGAAGCATTAGGACTCGTACAGAGTGAAGAAAACTTATGAACCACCAATTAATCAGAACAGAGTGAACCTACTACTAGAAGTGTTAGGTTTCCTTGTATTAAACTTGATCCCTTCCCCTGCTTTTATTGATGGCTGGTGTTTTTTTACCTTTATTTGTCCCCAAGGTTAGAACTTTAGACTTTGACACCAGTAAGTAACAAAGAGCGATTTTCTTCCACACCTTAGCCTTTGTTCTGTTTCTAATTTTTCGATTATGCAAAGATTAATTGGGCGACTATTCGGAAAACTGTAAACCTATTTGATTATAGTACTGGACGGAGATTCTTGGAGCAACGATAAAATTGTCTCTGTGTGATTATAGGTCACGGGTTTGAGCTGTGAGAATCAGCCACTTATGTTTGCCTTAGGGTAGGTTGAGGGTATGGCGATGCTTTGTGCACCGGGCTACCCTATTCGACTTTAATACTTTTAACGAAATTCATCCCCCCAGAAAGGGAACAGTATCAACCATCTTATCCATCACCATGTATGTTGCAGTATATAACCTGTGTTAGCATCTGAATGTATGGAATTCTTATTCAAGATCAAATGCCATTTGCGCTTTTTATGGCACATCAACTGACTTTAGTGTAAGAACACCCTCTTATTATGAAGGAGAGGAGAATATCATATTGCAGTACAGGAGACATTGTTGATTTGTAATTAACTACATAAAATGAGCATGCACGTACGTAATTGTTCATTTGAGTAATATTGTACATGCTAAAAATACTTGTTATATGGTAAAATTTCCTCGGAAAGGATTTCATTGGTCGCAGCAAACTGGATTCCCAGCAAATGTATATGTAGTAGCTCAAAGCTTACTATTGACAGCCAAATACTTGGTATGACGACCTCGTGCAACTATCTTCCCCGTCTCTTTCTTCCTCAACTCAACACTGACAACACCAATTGTCTTCCCAACACGTAATACTTTGGCTTCAACTTCGATTTCCTCCTGATTATGTAAGATAAGACAACAGTTGGATGAGGATATTTCATTTTTCAATTAGCCAATATTGACTCACGCGATACAGAAAATACAGCTCTTAAAATGGAACGGAATAATATATGTGAAACAACTACTACTAAATTTGGCTATAACAAGTTATATTAGAATTTTTAGCAAGTAAAACAAACAAAAATTAGCAGGTCTTTAACCAATCAACATTTAAAAGAAAAAAAATACAAGGATGAGAATCAGCAAGCACATTAATACGCTTCACTTCTAGTTAAATTTTTGCCAATAAAAAGAGGAAACAAATTAGATAACAGTAGAATCTCATGCTGGACACGGTGCACGCTTCAAGATTTGAGAAACACTGAGCTGATACATGACTGAAGAAGGTGATAACATTTGGTAACAAGAAAGTCTAAAGATGCAGGTGTAGATATCTGCATGCTAAACTAGGCGCAAAACTGCTCTTCTGTTTCCGCTATCTTTCTTGCTAGATGCAGTTGGGAGAACGATTTAACTTTAAAATTACAAGAAACAAAGTCTTAGCTGGTGAAAGTCCTTTGCTTGGTGCAACTTTTTGCTGCTACAATAACCAAAGTACCTCCTATTTCCACAAAGTATTTTGACTACCCATAACAAATGATAAGTTTTTCTAACATGTAATTATGTTGCAATTAATAGCACTAAATTACAACATATGCTTTAAGTTGCTAGACTATTACTTCCTCAAATTGTAAATTAGATGCCTGGTATTACAGGATTTATCTATATTGTCTAAGTGCGAACAAAGTGGCATTTTATTCTAATTCCTTATTCTTTACCACCATAAGGTTCTTCGCTTGAAGATAGCATTAACATTCTACAAGAAGATTAAAGCTGAAGCTTCTAAATCAAAACAGTAGAATTGTTAAACTGACTATTGCTAAAGTCCATGCTACTGCACCAACTTCTTTTTTTTTTCTTCGTTGGATCTTAAATTCCAGAATCAAGGCTGTTCATGTTTATCCTGTAGAAGTAAAACCATGTACGTGTATCCCAATATTGCATTGCTAGAGGCATTTCCATGATTACCTGCATACTTAAGAAGGCCTATGTTCCTCTGACTTCCCATAGTAGAATTTATGAAATAAAGTTTGTGGCATTGCTAAAACCAGAACACTTCTTAAAAGTGTCCTCTAAACTGGCCTTCATACAGAATTCAGGTTAACTAGGTTCCCCCTCATAGCGATGTAACATTCTGCTAACTATACTTAATGAATGTTCAAGAAGCTATGCAAATAAAACTGCATGGCTTACCAAAGACCTCCACCATGAAATAAGGGCCATAAATCCATCATATCGACACTATAATGCTGTCTAAAAGTTTATCCTTCTTATGATTTCTTGAGAGCCTCTTATTTGGTGCGAATTCCTACTCATTTTCCTGTAAAGCTCTCTCATTTAGTAGTTAGCTTTTCTTCTCTTTCCACTCTACTAAATTCCACACAGCATACGAGCGGAATGCTTGACCGGGGGAGCGTTTAGGAAGACCTATTATTATGCGAAAAGCTAATAACTTCCAACATCCTAGTACATTTCTAAGGTAAAGATGAAGGATAACATCGAACCTAATCGCAAAGCAAATCAATAAATGTACCGCAAAAACATGAACAAAAGGAATAAAAGAGCTGCACCCAGGTGTGAGCTAGGGATCAATGAAGTGGGAAGAGAACTATGATCCCAATGGAGGCACTAGATGATTTCTTCTTATCTGCCTAAGTTTTGGTGGGCAGAGTTACCCGATACCTATGTTGGTGGGTAGTAGCCGACCTAGACACCACCATCATTTAGAAAAGAAAAAAAAAGAGCCAAATTCACAACCCAATTTTACTATAACCACAAATATGCAATCCCAAACTAGCTGGGGGTCTGCTAGATAAATACTCATTCCAGTACTCAATAATTCAGTATTTGTACAAAAAATCTACCAAAATCCAATCTGAAAAACAAGAAAGAGGACAACTTACCCCAACAAAAGCAGCATCCAAGTAGGAAACGTTGATCTCAACGGAGACACCAGTAAAGGGTGCACCTACTGTATGAATAACAGCCGAACCAAAAATATCCACCAGAGCCGCCGTAGCTCCACCATGTAGAAAATTACCCGCATTCTGGCAATCCCAATTAATTAAACAACAACAACAACAAAAGAAATGGTTGGTAATACAAAACAAAAGATGAATTACCACTAGACGAGATGGGACTTGGAAAGAGTAGAGAATACGGCCTGGTTCAACGAGGTCAACTTTTATGCCATGTGAGACAAAAGCTTCAAGGAATCTTGAAGGCATGGAATCTACTGTGGATTCATAGTTCCCACCTTCTTTCTCCAAGAATTTCTTCACTGACTCTATATCCATTTGTTTCATTTTTTTTCCCTTCTGCTACTGCTCCTCTTCAGCAGATCGATCCAATTGAATTCAATTTCCTAAAAGTTCTACTACTATGAAATAATCAAAGGGATCCAATTGAAGTGAACCTAAGCCTCGTTTATATAATGGGTTTTGTTACGTCAATGTCACTTCCACAAATAAGCAAACGTGTCTTAATACATTTCTTCACGAGTTCTCTCACCCACAAAGTAGGCATAGTTATACAATTATCTTATTTTGTTTTTCTTCTTCAAACTAATGTTGGAACCCGATAATTTGGCAAAATATTAATATTATAAAATTATAATCTGATATATTATATTATTTTAATATTATTAGTTGTTATTTAAACTTTTAATACGATGTGCAAAAATAAATTATATAATAATCAAATAAATTATTTATTCCTTTTTTATTCTTTATTAAATTAGTAAGTACGTAATACTATACATTTACTATTTTGACTTTTTATTAACTTGTCAATTGACTTAATATTTTGATAATTCTAATATAGTATAGATATAAATTTTCTTATTCTGAGAATATCTATATTTTTTTAAACTTATGTTTTACTATTCAAAATTCTTCAATTGTCTAAATTTATCAATAATATTTTGAGTGTTATTTATTTATCTTTAATTGTTTTTAATTAATTCAAAGTATAAATATCCTAAAATTATCTTTATCCCCCTCCTTTCGTACATTATTTCTACTATACTAAATTATAATTTTGAAATTCATCAAAAGTATAAAATAGATAATCCTTTTATTATTTTTGCAAAATATCTATCAATATTATTAATTATTATTTTGTGTTATATATATATATGATACTCTTATCTTATTTATAAATATCCTAATACAATGAGTTATATTCTTCTATTTAATAAGTAAAACTCTCTATATGAAAAAAGTAATTAATATATACAATTTACATTACCGCTTGATATTCTTTCTTTCTTTAATATTCTTCCTTTATGACTTTTTGTTTATTATAATTTCAATTATGATTATATGTATGAATTTTCTCATCATAATTCTACTTATAAGTCTTATATTTCTATATTTTTTTAAAAATTTTAATTTTTTTTTGTTCCTTGCTTATTCTAATTGTATTATTTGTTACTTAGTATTGTCAAATTATGACATGAAATTTTAGTAACTTACCACGTTAATATAATAAATTGGATATAGTATTGTATTACTCATAAAGTTTAACTTGACTTTATCTTGTATGACTATTTCTCATAATTCTCTCGTTGTTCAAATTTATTAATAATATTTTTGAGTATTATTTATTTACTTATTTTTGTCAAATAGATTTAAAGTATAGATAAAATCATATTATCTCTATTTTTCTCTTTATACATTGGTTTTTATTCTATAATATTTTAATTTTTTTATTTAGCATTTATCTATAATATGAATATTGTTATATTATTTTTCTAAATGTGTGGTGTTGAATTAGTTCAAAACTTAAACAGAGAAGTTCATTTGTTATATGTCATAAATCTACTAACAACTGGAATAATTATTATTCTAGTATCACTTTAAATAAGCAATTAAATTAAATTCTCCTTCCTTTTTGTATTTCGTATGAAATTTGGCTTTTAAGTTTTATTAAAATTACTACATAAAAATTTAAATTATTACTTTATATTTTTATTTGTTTCTAAGAATTATGTCAATTGTCTATATTTTTCGTTTTAGTTTTACCTATTATAATATTTTCAGTTACGCGATCTTATCTATATAACATGACCATATGAATTATTTCAAAAAACTATCTCATCTCAAAGATCAAATAAGTCTTACCTACTGAAATTTTATATTTACAAATTTTCTCCCTTTTTTTGATTTCTTATCCATGTTATTAAGTTACTCATAATTCACAATTGTTGGTATCTTCCGCCACTCTCATTGTAATAATGACTTTGGTTTTTTTTTTTTCTTGTAATAAAAATTTTCATCTACTTTTATTATTGTGTTCTTTTATTCTATAGCTCATATTAATGTTTAAACTTATCAATAATATTTTTTAATATTATTTATTTATTTATTATCTTTATTTTATTTTTTACATTACTCAATGCATAAATTTTCTCACACTATCTCCACCCCCTCTTTCTATATTATTTCTCTTACTATAAAATTTGATATAATTATTTCATCTAGTATTTAATTTAATAGTAAACAAAAAAAACAGAAGTGCATATGCTCATACTTTATACTTTAGCAAAATCTCAAGGTATTTTTTCATCTTTGGAGTTTTCTTTTTCAATTCAAAAACCTGGATAAGTTTTGTTCGATTTTGTTTAATAGAATAAATAGATTGAAGAATATAAAGTGTCATTATTATTATTACTCATAACAAAAAAGAAATACTTTAATCTTAAACATATAGCTTAACGCGTATGTCGTTATTCCAAGCGTAAAATAATGTTCTCCCTTATTTTCAATATAAAATATTGAGTTTTAATTTTATTTTAAATTTTTGTTATTTACTTTTATGTGTGTAATTAATTTCATAACTATCTTTATTTTAGATCTTAGAAATTAGAGGCAAAATTTAAAAGTAATATACTTTTATCTTTCAAAAACAATATATTCTCAATTCAAATATTCTTAACTCTATATATTTTTAATACGTTATTTAGATTACTTAAACTATTTAATTCTTTAGATAACTTCATTCAGTTACTTTCCATTATTCATGTTTCCTTTTCAAAGGCTTATTTATTAGGTTTGTCCTAAAATTGCCATGTGCCTTCTTATTAGCTTGCCACTTGATTTCATCGCATTTTAAATTATCGTCTTATATATATATATATATATATATATATATATATAGAAGATT
>AWOL01S0014523.1:81102-91871 GCA_000715115.1 Nicotiana otophora
ATATATATATATATAATATGTTTATCTTATGTATAAATATCCTAATAGTATCTTTATATTTTTGTATTTTCATGATGGATTTATGAGTTCCATTTATTAATTAAAATTTCTTACAAGAGAATTTTAATCAGTATATACATTTTCACACAATCACTTGAATTTGGCTTTTAGTATTCTTCCTTTATGACTCTTTGTTTATTATGATTTTAGCTATGTGTATATGTACTACTTTTCTCATCATACTTCTAGTTATAAGTCTTATATTTTTATATTTTTCCACAAATTTATATTTTTCTTTTCTTCCTTGCTTATTTAATTGTAATATCCATTACTTAATATTATCAAAATTATCATATGAAATTTTAGTAAATTACCAGTTTAATATAATACACTGAATATACTTTTTATACTCTTGAAATTTAACCTGACTTTATCTTGTATGACTTTCTCATAATTATTTCATTATTTAAATTATTCAATAATATTTTTGAGTATTATTTATTCAATTAATATTATCAAATAAATTTAAAGTGGGGATAGAATCACATTATATCTATTCTCCTCTTTATACATTAGTTTTCGTTCTATAATATTTTACTTTGTTTTCATTTAGTGTTTATCTATAATACAAATATTATTGTATTATTTTTCTAAATGGATGGTGTTGAATTAGTTCAAAGGTTAAACAGAGAAGTTCTTTAATTATAGGGCATAAATGTACTAATAATTATAATAATTATTATTTTTGTATTATTTTTAATAAGAAATTAAATTAAATTCTCCTTCTCGTTTGTATTTAATATGAAATTTTAATGTTTCTATAAAAATTACTACATAAGAATTTCGAAATGATATAATCTAATAAGAATATTAAAGATTGTTTATTTTAGCTTAAAATATCAAAAACACTCTTAGCATTATAATTTGTTTGTAAAAATATATAATATAGATATATATATTAGAATTTATCATAAAATCTAGTTAAATTTTACCTTTAAAGTGCGAAGTAGCATTTTCTCTATATGACACTCTTTTAAAGTGGGGAATATCATTTTCTCTATATGATACTTGGCTTGACCTCATGTTTCACTATCATTCTTTTAATATAATATACAACAACAATGAGTTCCCACAAGTGGGGTCTATTAATATAATATATGAAGTTATATTATGTGTTGGCAACTTTTCAATTTAAAATAGAATAGGTTTCAAAATAAATAATTTTCAATATATAAAAACTATTATTTTCGTAAAATAAATAGTTAAGTATGTTTAAATTCAAATTCAAAAAGAGTAACTAATTATTAACAACACATAATTTTATTTTTTAAAAATTTAAATTAAAAAAAGTAATTATTACATAACCGTTTAACTTTGTCCTAAATTATCAAGTGACTTTTTATTATGCTACCACTTGATTTAATATGATATCTTTCTCTCTCCTTATTATATATAGTAGAAGATTATCTCTATGCTTGACGTCACAAAAAGGGTAACTTCATAATTACGACATATGTCTCAAAAGTATGATAAAATGGTGCTCAACTTTGTTCAATTTTATATTACGTATTTTCTTATTAGTTTATTTTAAAAAATATATTATTATTATATTCAAAAATAGTTTAAATTACTATTTACCTTTAATGACCGCTTTATAGCAATAGAAATATCATATTTAGTAAATTTAAAATTTAAAATTTCAAAAATTTTATTTTTTTTCTTAAACTTCAAACCGAGTCAAATAATGTTACATGAGTTGGAGTGGAAGAAGTGAAAAAATAGTTATGTTATTTCAACTCTCTCTTTCTCTTTTCTTGGGTAGGAAATTAAAGATATAATTCCAACCATAGACACAAAATAAAATGAAAATCTTGTGTACATTTTTCATAATAAATGATTTGATGAAGATCTTAGGTGGTGCTCAAGTTAATCAAGTACTAGCAAATTTCGGATACCGGATGATTAATAAAAAAAATCAATTGTAGTACAATGCTTAAATTTTATTCTTGTTTTGCTCAATTGATAACAACAACATACCAATTGTAATCCTACAAGTGGGGTATGCAGAGGGTAGTGTATACGCAGACCTTATTCCTATCCGGTGAGATAGAGATGCTATTTCCAATAGATCATCGGCTCATGAAAAGGTGAAAAAGGGAAGAAGAAGAAAGAGGAAGAAGAAAGAAAGAAGCGGAAGACGAAAGACGATAAGGAAAAAAAAGGAAAAGAGAAGCCGAAAAAGAAAAAATAGCATCAAACAGTAATAGCAGGAAAATAAGACACATGAAGCGAACAAAACATCATGCAAATAATAGAGATCAAAGAATATGAAAATACAAGAGCGCTACTAATACTACTGGTAATAAAGGGGAACTCTCGACTACCTACTAGTCGTCTACCCTAATTCTCAACCTCCACACCCTCCTATCCTGAGTCATATCCTCAGTGAACTGAAGCAGCGCCATGTCCTGCCTAATCACCTCTCCCCAATACTTCTTTGGCCTACCTCTTCTCAGGCCCGTCATGGCCAACCTCTCACACCTCCTAACATGAGCATATGTACTTCTCCTCTTCACGTGCCCGAACAATCTCAGCCTCAACTCCCGTATTTTGTCCTCTACGGGGGCCACTCCCACTTCGTCCCGAATAATTTCATTCCTAATCTTATCTCTCCTGGTATGCCCACACATGTATCTCAGCATCCTCATTTCTGCTACTTTCATCTTCTGAACATGAGAGTTCTTGGCTGGCCAATACTCAGCCACACAACATAGCAGGTCTAACCACCACTCTGTAGAATTTACCCTTAAGTATCAGTGGTACATTCTTATGCACAAAATACCGAATGTGAGCCTCCATTTTATCCACCCCGCACCAATACGATGTGAGACCTCATTGTCAATCTCCCCGTCGCCTTGGATCATAGACCCAAGATACTTGAAAATACTCCTCTTGGGGATGACTTGAGTATCAAGCTTCACATCCATGTCCGCTTTTTGAATCCGGTTACTGAACTTACACTACAAGTATTCTGTTTTGTTCAAATGAACAAAAGGAAAATCAATCTCGATATGCAAGCTTTAGCATACTCTTCAGCAGATTTAGGCATCAAATTCTGACTAACATCAGCTGGATTAAAATCAATTTCCTCCAACAGATTCCAACTTCTTGGAAACAAGTGGTGTGATTAAGTGTCCAAATAAGTTTTCTATACTATGAGTTATTCAAAGCAACTATAGGATGAAGCTACTACTTAAATAACTGAAGTTTCAATGTCAAACAGATTCACACGCCTATATATAGATGGTTGGAAGAGGAAATTTTCTTTGCAAGAAATGGTAATTAAGAGCCCAAAACCATCTCAAAAACTGAAGCTTCCTGTAGAACATCAACAAGCTAAGAAGAAGCCAGTATTTGTAGACAAAAGGAATTCTTCCTAGTGCACCAAATTCATGATAAATAACTCAGCCTTCAATCAAGTGCACCATTCAATATTTTTGCAGCATAACACGCCCAATAAATAATATTATATCAATTCTAGAAAATATGTATGTAAATACCTAGTTTGACGGAAAAATCATGAGCTCGTCTGCATTGGGCAGTAAATCCGCCCCTGATAATCACCTTTCTTTCCTCCAAGGCATCTCACACGTAAGATTTTGGCACGAAACACAAACACTCAAGATTAAAGATAGTACATTTTTGGAGGTCTTAGAATGACCAGTCAATTTTGAATAAAATTGAAGAAATAACAAAATTTATGATTTTCATCACGGTTCAATAAGAATGACAAAGTTGAATTAACCAGTAATGTCTATTAACGCTATGCATCACGGCTAAAGACAAACATAAGGGAGTCCATAGCTAGTTAGCTACCATCCACAAGCTCAAAGCTCAAATATGCAAAACATGAGGGAGGAGAGCTATATATATATATATATATATATATATATAGAACAAGAAATAAATAGTACTAGTTAGTTGATTTTCTCTGTTTTGCTGTTTGCCTTGGAAAGAAATTAAAGTGAAGGAACCTTTTCTTTGTTGTTCGGCTTATCAAATGAAAACTTGAAGATGTTTTAACTTTTACTTAACATAATTTAGGCATATATATATATATAGAACAAGAAATAAATAGTACTAGTTAGTTGATTTTCTCTGTTTTGCTGTTTGCCTTGGAAAGAAATTAAAGTGAAGGAACCTTTTCTTTGTTGTTCGGCTTATCAAATGAAAACTTGAAGATGTTTTAACTTTTACTTAACATAATTTAGGCATATATATATATATAGAACAAGAAATAAATAGTACTAGTTAGTTGATTTTCTCTGTTTTGCTGTTTGCCTTGGAAAGAAATTAAAGTGAAGGAACCTTTTCTTTGTTGTTCGGCTTATCAAATGAAAACTTGAAGATGTTTTAACTTTTACTTAACATAATTTAGGCATATATATATATATAGAACAAGAAATAAATAGTACTAGTTAGTTGATTTTCTCTGTTTTGCTGTTTGCCTTGGAAAGAAATTAAAGTGAAGGAACCTTTTCTTTGTTGTTCGGCTTATCAAATGAAAACTTGAAGATGTTTTAACTTTTACTTAACATAATTTAGGCATATATATATATATAGAACAAGAAATAAATAGTACTAGTTAGTTGATTTTCTCTGTTTTGCTGTTTGCCTTGGAAAGAAATTAAAGTGAAGGAACCTTTTCTTTGTTGTTCGGCTTATCAAATGAAAACTTGAAGATGTTTTAACTTTTACTTAACATAATTTAGGCATATATATATATATATATATATATATATGCCTAAATTATGTTAAGTAAAAGTTAAAACATCTTCAAGTTTTCATTTGATAAGCCGAACAACAAAGAAAAGGTTCCTTCACTTTAATTTCTTTCCAAGGCAAACAGCAAAACAGAGAAAATCAACTAACTAGTACTATTTATTTCTTGTTCTATATATATATATATTTATCTTCCTATTCCTTTTCCATCAACTTCAAAATGCACCTGAGAACATTAATTTGTCACCAAATTCCTGACTACATTTCAAAAGAATTTTGATCAATCAAATTAGACGTTATATGTTTCTAGCTAAACAAAACATTCTTCTTTGTGTGTGCGCGTGTAACACGATCAACGTGCCAAATCCTAAACAACTGTCCTAATTAAATCATGTATGTGAAGGCGTCAAAGAATTTCAATGTAATATAACAGTATGCTCATCCTATATCATTTTACGTTACAAAAATTTTCAAATGAAAGGAGGAAAATACCAAAAAGAAAAAAAAGAAGATAAATTACGTATAATGATCAAACCTATTCATATTGTCTTAGCTAGATTTTTTCTTTTTACCAATGCCCAACAGAGTCAATCTGCTGCTCTTGTTGAGATAATTGGGATTGGATCAATGGAAACGGAAACGATTGATCTGTTGACACAAATGAAGGTTGAGGCAAACCAAGACCTGAGGGAGAATTATATACGCTGTTGTAATTAGGCAAACTAGGCGAATGCGCGTGATCATGTAGCTGTTGTTGTTGCTGCTGCTGCTGCTTATTAGGAACATTTAGTTTTTCACCTTCAAGTTCTCTGTACTTGTTAAGATATTGCTTTAGTGGGTTCACATATTCGTCGAACCCAAGGACTCCGATAGCCCATATAATGTCATCGCCATTAATGGTCTTCCTCTTCTCGCGTTGGCATTTGTCTGATGCTTCTCCAGTTACAAAGCTAATGAACTCAGAAACGCATTCTTGGACCGTTTCCTTTGCATCTTTCGATATCTTTCCATTTCCTGGGATGACTTTCTTCATGATTCGTCCCACATTCGCTATTGGAAGGAACCGGTCTTGTTCTTTACTATTATTATTATTATTACTACTACTACTATACTTATTATTGTTGTTGTTTTCGGTCTTGATATTGGTTGTCAACGTAGAGGTTGTTGTTGTTATAGGAGTTGTTTGTATGGTGATATTTGAATTAGTTTCTGGACTTCTTTTAATAGCCACATTTGGCAGAATTCCTCGCTTGTCATCTTCCATTTTTTGTTTTTGAGACAAAAGTGAATTAGGATGATTTAATTAGCTTTTTATATCACAGGGGGGTAAATGGCAAGATAAGCATAAAGTTAGGCGTTATAATAGGAATTTTCAAGGGCTTGGATTAATTCCCACCTGTTTAATCCCCCAGACTCGTTCTAAGGAGGAAAAGGGAATTTTTTTGTCTCTCTATATTGATAACTAACGTAACCAACTCATAATAGTACTTCCTTTTGTGTGCCTATTAACAAAATATATTACTTCCTTTTATGTCTGGAATCAATATATTACTTGGAGGGCAATAACTAAACAAAACCCAAAACCTCTTGGCTAGAATTTTTCATCTTCTCCTGTGTGTCCTCAGTCCTCTCATACGTATGTTACCAGGTTCAGGAAGTTCAGTTCAGTCAAGAAATATATATATATATATATATATATATATATAAAGCTCATATGTCTTTCATTTTTGAGGTTTTGGGAGGAAAACAAGAGCGCAAATCAGAGTTGTTGAAGCTAAAATATATCAACTTGGATTTTTCTTTTACAGAAAAATTTGGCCCATTAGACAACGGCGGACATCATTTAAAATTAGTTGGATTTTTTGTTCTGTGTGTAATTACTTGTAGCAACGTTATTCATAGGCATAAAGCATGTTATTTACAGCTGCTTTGTTGTTGCGTTTAACGAATTAGAGTTTAGGTTAAATACATCCTCAGTGTAAAAAAAACTTTTACACCATAAGTCACAAAGGATATATATGCAGGTAAACTTTCTTAAAATGTTAGATTTGTAAAATTTATATAAGAGAGATTACCACTATAACAAATAATGGTGACATGATGATGTAAATATCACTTTCAATGACAGAGTATATAACTTAAAACACAAGCAGTCAAAAAGGCCTTTCTTTAATATCTACTTCTGGTGATATGATCTCAAGCCATTAATTTACATAAAACTCTTCATTACTTTAATCACTTTTCGCAAGTTTGAACTTCAAGAAATAGTAAATTGGTCTTATCAATACACAAAGTATAAGTCCTCAAGAATTTTATAACCAGAAATGTCATGAAATCCCCCGCTCTTTGGGGTGCTCTCAACGTCGAGGAACATGTACTAGGGTATATGTTATTTTGACTAGTTCATGTTTTAACAAGATAGATGTTTACTCGTAAAACGGTACAATTAAATTTGTAACGTGGTTTATAGACGTGAATTAACTCGATCCAAAAATATTAAATAAATAAGAATGCAATCAAGAACATAAAAATAACTTAAAGAAACTAGATTAATTTAAAAAGTACTTTTGAGCAGCAATTAGTATTTGGCCAATTTTTAAAAAAGTGTTTCTTAATGTATTTTTCTCAAAAACACTTTTTAAAAAAGTACTTTGTGGGATAGGCTACTTTTATCTGTTTCTCAAAAACTGTTTCTACTCAAAAATATATTTTTTCCTTCTAAAAGCTTGGTTAACACATTAGCTTTAGAAAGAAAACAAAATTCTGCCAACAAGAAGCTTGGCCAAATAGGCTATTAGAAGCCAATGAAGCCATAGTTTTTTAGTCGACCTGATATTCGAGGGACGAGTCATGTATCGAGTAACCAAATGGGTTGGATTTAAAATAGTTCAGATTTTAAATTTGTGTTTAATTATTTTTTCTAAAAATTAATTTTTGTCATGTCATAAATCTCACACGAAAAGTACAAATTCTTACAAGAATGGCTATTTAAATGAGATAGGTAAAGCTAAGTGACTTTTGAAATACAAAATAAAGATATATATATATATATATATTTGATGGCTGATTATCCAAAGCTGAGTGACCATCTAAGCCATCAACTCTAAAGTTAAGCATGCAAAATAGAGATTTTTAAGAGCTTAGATGAATTCCTATTTAGTACTCCTACCTTAGAAGACTCGATCTTTAGACCCTTGTCTATGTCAAAAACTTTCTTTGCATATAACAATTTAATATTAAGGTTCATCGAAGGAAAATGCTTATACAAGGAGTTTCTTCATTTTCATATCCCAAATCCGAAATCTTTGATCAAGTACAAAGGAGTCCCATCCATTTTACTGAACCCGTGATGGTGTCTATGTTCATAATTGACATAACCTATATTTCTCCCTTAGTAGAAGAATGCTTTCTTCGGTCAAGAATCAGTTTTACTTTTTTTAAATAGTTGGATTAAGTTTAAAGTAGTGGTAAAAGTGAACATTTTCGTCTTTTAGAAGTAAAATTTTCAGTTTTTGTTTGGAGTTTAAATAAATTTTCTAAAGTATTTGAGATAAAATAACATTTACATCTTGGGTATTATGAAATTTTCTGAGTTTCTTTAATGTGCAATAATAACATTTATTAATATTTAATGTGCGTTAGACATTATTTCCCTGCTAGAAATTATATATCACTGCGGTATATTAGACACTATATTAGCTTATAATTATGTGAACATTTTTAAACTGAAAAATATTTATTGCATTCTCTTCATTAATCATCCAGTTCTTTTTCTTCCAAATGATTGCTGCATATTAACTCTCCTACCTATATTTTTTACAATTATCATTCAAGTCTCTTAGAGCAGCAACACATCTGCAAGATGACGGCAAAATTAATTAAAATCACAAGTCAGTCTAGACTCTAGAGAATGAAAGATGCGTATATTGAAAGTAATTAAAATAATAATGTAACGACCCGACTTGTCGTTTTAAGAATTTACGTCCCATTCAGTGGTTTAAGGTTTCGAGCAGCCTCGCAATATGTATTATGACCCGCGTGTGTGGTCGAGTTTGATTTACGGATGATTCAGAGAGATTTGGGACACTTAGTCCCTGAGATGGAAGCTTAAATCTTAGGATTTTTACCGTAGTCGGAACTGTGTGAAGACGACTCCGGAATAGAGTTCTGTCGGTTTCGTTAACTCCGTTGGGTGATTTTGAACTTAGGAGCGTATCCGGACTATGAATCTGAGGTCTGTAGCCAATTTAGGCTGGAAATGGCGAAAGTCGAATTTTTGGGAAGTATGACCGGGGTTGACTTTTTGATATCGGGGTCGGAATACATTTACGAGAGTTGAAACAGCTCCGTTATGTTATTTGAAACTTGCCTGCAAAATTTGACGTCATTTCGGGTTGGTTTGATAGGTTTCGGCACGAGTTTTAAAAGTTGGAAGTTTTGGAAGTTCATAAGTTCGATTCGTGGTGTGATTTGTATTTTCGTTGTTATTTGATGTGATTTGAAACCTCGATCGAGTCCGTGATAGGTTATGGAACTTGTTGGTATGTTTAGACGGGATCCCGGGGGCCTCGGGCGTGTTTCAGATGGGCTACAGGCCATTTCCTTCTATTTTTGAACTGTTGTTTTCTGTCATCTAGTGTCCTTCTTCGCGAACGCGAAGGGAGTCCCGCATTCGCGAAAAGGAATTTGAGGGGCTGTTGGTTTGGCCTTCGCGAACGCGAAGCAGGGACGCGAACGCGAAGAAGGAGTTGGGCAAGCCTTCACGAACGCGGCCAAGGCAACGCGAACGCGAAGAAGAAAGGAAGAGTGGGGCCTGAGGTCGTTTGGCCTTCGCGAACACGATGAGGAGGTCGCGAACGCGACGAAGGATTTGAGGCAGTTGGATTTTGGCCTTTGCGAACGCGAAGAAGGCCTATTTGGGCAGAATTAAAAGTCCCAAAAACGGGGGTTTGAGTTCATAACTCAAAATCCAATTTGGAGCTCGGTAGAAGGCGATTTTTGGAGAGATTCTTGCGTGGGTGTTTGGGGTAAGTGATTCTTATTCAGTTTTGATTAATTTTCATGATTATGTCTTTGAATCCATCATTTAATTCTGATTTAATGGAGGAAAAATAAAGATTTTTGTAAAATCTTCCAAAAATAAAAATTTAAGATTTAGAAGTCGAGTTGTTATTGGAATTCGATAAAATTGGTATGGTTAAACTCGTATCGGAATGGGTGTTCGGATTTTATAAAAATTTTATCGGATTCCGAGAGGCGTGTCCCGTGTTGACCTTTGTTGACTTTTTGGAATAAATTTCTAAGTCGACGTTTTATTATCCAGAATTATTTCCGATGAATTTTAATGAAGTTATACAACTGATTTAAATAGATTTGAGCTGCCTGGAAGCCAATTCAAGCAAGAAGGCGATTTTAAAATATCGACATAACTTCTAAAAAGTAAGTGTCTTGCTTAACCTCGAGTGAGGAAATTACCCCTTAGGCATTGAGTCTTATGTGCAAATTGTGTAATTGAAAACCATGTACGCGAGGTGACGAGTACGTACTTGGTTTATATGTGCAAAATTCATTGATTAAAAAATCCTTAGACGCCCTTATGTATTAAATTGGAAATTATTGGCACTCATTAAATCCTCTATTTGTCATGCCTAGATCCTTGTTTGTTGAAATTATTTTTACATGATGATTTGATGTGATTGTCACCTTGATTTTTATGTGAAATATTATTTTGTTGAGTTGTTCACTTCCGGATATTTTGTTAAGATTTTTTGTGCATGTTATGGTCGAGCCATGGGCTCCTTATTGTGAAAAACAAGGTGATGTTGATTTTTGTGGCAAGTTGTGATATTTGAGCACTTGATGTGCAATCTGTCATAAGTTGTAATATTTGAGCACTTGATGTGCAATCGATAATAATTTGTAATATTTGAGCACTTGATGTGCAATTTGTGATAAGTTGTAATATTTGAGCACTTGATGTGCAATCT
>AWOL01S0014524.1:12044-25034 GCA_000715115.1 Nicotiana otophora
CCCCCTTCCATTTTTAATCAAAAAAAGCTCGAGTGGAGCCAACCGATCCCACAAAAAGTGTAAATTTTCGGTCCCACGTCCTAGCTAAGGCATTATCTCGGAGTGAGTTACTTGTTTCGGCTTCAAATCACCAAATCTTTAATTTTCCAAAAACTTAAAATCGAGGTATTCCGACTTAGTTTTTGTTAAAACTCGTATAAAAAATACATATTAGTTGTTTTTAATGTATTCTATGTTGTTTTGTGATTTAATTATTTTGTTATTTTTATCCGGACTATAGTATTAGTGTGCTAAGAAAATAGTAAAAATAGAGAAATTATTATTAGTTGTTAAAAAAATATTAATTAGTTACTTTTTACTGTGGTATATATATTTTCATGAATATTTTGTGATTAAATTTATTTATTATTTTTATCCGGTTTAAATTATTTATTTGCTTAAAGACTAGTAAAATATATAAATTGTTACTTTAGTTCCCTCTAGTGGTATCTTGTGGCCTAATGTAGTGCTTGTATTTGTAATGTAGTGCCCTTTTAGCGTAGTAAAATGTAGTGCCTTTAGCGTAGTATCCTTGTAGTTATTGAAATTAATCATTTAAGTATCTCTTATACCCAAAAATACGTCAAAAAAGCTGATAGTTCAAACACAAACTCTGTCCAATTCTAGTCAACGATCGTAAGAAAATAACATGAGAAAACAACAATATTTTTCTTGACTAAGTATTGTTATATGAATATTTAATAATTAAATCCTGTATAATTATAAAAATTAATTATTTAATTTTATTATAATAAAAAATAAGTGAGTCATAAACAAAAATATATAATAATAAAACTAACATATAAAGTAATAAAAATAATATATAAATTAATAAAACTAACATATACAATATTAAACTAACATATAAATAATAAACTAACATTTAAAATAACAGACCTATTAAGTGATAAATCGAAAAAAATTTCTCATCATGAACACAAGAATTCAGGATACCTTGGTGCTACTGGGCCTCAAATATCGAGCCCGGAACCCATATGTGAATATTTAATAATTAAATCTTGTATAATTATGAAAATTAATTATTTAATTTTATTATAGTAAAAAATAGATGAGTAACAAACAAACATATAAAATAATAAAACTAATATGTAAAATAATAAAACTAACATATTAAAGGAAAATAATGTAATTAATATTATTCAATTTATAGTAGCCGACATGAAGGTTCCGCCTTTGCATCACGGACCTGCCACGCTAGAGCTACTGTTGCTACAGGGCGAGCATAGGTCGTCCTACATATGGGAGAGACAGTTACTGGCCCAGACGTTCCGCGCCAGGAGAGTAGACAATATGCGGGACTTTCTTAGGGCCCACCCTCTTCATCCCTGTATAGTCAGATGCCTCCAGGATACGAGTTTTTATAGGATTGTAGAGATCGGCCGGCTGCAGCTAGATTGGTCGTTGATCATGGCCCTGATAGAGCGGTGGCGAGCGGAGACACACATATTCCATTTGTCCATTGGCGAGGCCACTATCATGCTTCAGGACGTGGAGGTCCTGTATGGGTTGTCCGTTGATGGACACCCTGTTGCTTTGCCGAATGCCATAAGAGAGTATACGAGTTTGCAGTACCTGGAGATGCTACAACGGCTCATCGATTTCCAGCCACCGAATGAGACTGCATTGATTGGGTCCAGTCGTCTGCAGTTGACGCCCGTCCGACACCATTTGGAGGCGATGTGCGCTGACATCACAGATGATACACCGGAGCTTCATATTCACCGGTACATGAGGTTGCTGCTGTTCTCGGTTACTTGTACAGGCATATGTGCCGGGCGAGCATGGGCACCAAGCGAGACGTTTCTGGATTTTTGCCGCTGCTACAGGTAAAAACATAGTCGAATACTCTATTCATTATAACATACCTAGTAAAAATATACCTTAAATTTTACGTCCACTTTGTATATTAGGTTTGGGCCTGGGAGCGGTTCCTGCAGTTGCAGCCACCTCTACCACTCTTATCTCCGGGTGCACCATCTCTGTTTCTCCCTTTAGCTAGGAGGTGGGTTGATAGGCGAGGATATGGACGAGAGTACGAGGCTCGACATAATCTCCCCTATTGCAGGGATTTGTTGGATTTGCTGGAGGGCGCACAGGTAAATGTATACCTAAGTTTACTTGGCCTGGCTTCATATGTGTTGCGTATACTCACGTTTTCTGTAGTTACTTAATAGTTCATACAACGATGAGCTAATAGCTGGTTTACCCGATTATTACTCGACCGACCGAATTATGTGGAGCTCTTCCCTCCCGTTGATGTGCCTTGATATTGTCGAGAATCATGCCACCGAGCGAGTACTTCGCCAGTTTGGCCGCCCGCAGCTTGTACCGCCACCACCCACTTAGCATATGACACATTACCAGCGGGATGATCGTTCCAGGGTGGACCAGAGATATATGACATGGCTAGAGGTGGAGATCGATACTCGGGACCAGCGACATGATCCGATTCCGCCCCCTCCACCTGCGCGACCGGATGGTGAGCATGAGTATATGGCCTACTACCGCAGCATTACCCGACTTTTCGTCGGGAATCCCGTTTATCGCTTTGGTGTTCGGTACGTTCCATATGCCGGGAGGCACGAGGCGCTGATATGTTATTTGGTATACTTACTTATAACGTTAACCTAGCGTTCCATAATTTGTATTTTACATGTTGTGCAGGATATTGGCCTACATCTGTTCCACCAATTGGGCCTGCAGATGCAGCAGTATACCGGCGAGGGAGCAGCCGTTTTGCACGAGTATGGCCGACATGTTACCGATTTGGATTCCCAGACATTGAGGTAAGCCCGAGATGATGAGCGCTTAGGATACTAGGCTGATTATATGGTGCCAGAGCAGTACCGTCGTGGGCCAGCAGTAGAGCCGAAACGTGGTCGACGTGGAAGGCGTGCCCCACGAGGTAGGAATGTCCCACGAGGTAGGGGTTTCCCACAAGGTCTTGGGGGTCGGCGAGGAGGTGGTCCCTAGCAAGGGGGTGTTGAGGCACCTATTGAGGATGTTGGAGTTGATCAGCCGAGTGACCTCCATGAGCCAGACCATGCTCATAGTGATATGCCGTCATTCAACCTTCATCTTACTCCAGGGACTTCGCAGGTGACCCCGTCAGCTCCATTGTTGATCGCGGGCACGACCATTACGCGAGAGGATTGGGATCAGTATTTTCCTGATCCTCCAGACCCATCGACCATTGCTGATGATCGTCCGACACGGGATGTGGATAGTGGGCGCCGATTGAGTTATAGCTCATCATCGAGGGATGCTGAGGATCTTTCGCAGGCGCAGGTTTGTTTGTATTACTATTATTTATATTTATTTTTATCTCATTGATTAGCCATAAATATCTTTATATTTTTTAAGGCTTCATCCTCGCCCGTCACAGAGGCCACTTTGTGCGATACTGATCTGGCTGCGACAGATGATTATATTCAGGAGCCCGACGAGACCATGGTAAGACAATTTAAATTTTTGTGACTTAACGCGTACATTACTAATATATAAATATATCATATACTAAAATATCTTATTAATCTATAGGTTACTGCCGGACCTACGACCCCTTCTACCGAGCCTGCCAGCCCCTACTAACGATCATGCTACAGCGCATCCTCCGATAAAGAGGCGACGTGATGAGGATGATCCTGATAGTATAGCTGGGCAGGATGCCTCAGGCCAACGGCTGCATTAAAGCATACAAGATGTGGGACACATTGATTTTTTTTGTATTTTATATACATATGACATTCAGTAAATAATAACAATAATTTTTATTGTTTATATTATATGCGCATTATGTTTTTATTTCTCCGGTTCTTCATTATTGCAATACTACAACACAAACACAAACATATCAACTTAATATAATTTAAATTCAGTACAACTAATGAAAATACATGACACGGAAAACATGAAGATAAAATATTACACTCAACACATACATGTGTTTGTTTAGTCACTATCGCCTATTATTCTCTGCTTCAACCACTTAAATTTCTCTTCCAGCCTATTTTTTTCTTGTTCTGCCTCTTTTAGTTTCTCCTGCACTGCCGCAATTTCTCGTTGCATTTCAGAGATCTGGCGTTGGTATTCACCGTTCATATTCCAAACATACTACAAACATGATTTGTAGTATTCCTGGTTAATGGGTTCATCATACCATTCCTCAAACATACATTGATTTCCGTCATTGCGTCCAAACAATTATTGACATATCCAGTATCTACGCCCAACCTTACCATCTGACCAATATGCCTTCAAAATCGCACGTTTGCCACAATAGCATCTTGGTTGGTCATTGCGTCCAGACATTTGTTAATGCAAGAAAAATGAAAAAATTATGGAAAGTTTTGCTATTTGTTTTGGTTAAGCGTAGATAATAACTAAAATGTGCTAGTTATTTATAGGCAAGACAACACACATAACGTAGTATTTAACCGCGCTATGCTTCGCGTGTTAAAAATTCTTTCGGGTACAATACAACTTTTCCAGAAGATAGCTTTTGCATGCAAGCAGCTTTTCAGGTCGACAAGACAATTATTTTTTTTAAATGGGTTTATGTTAGATTGTTGTACTGAAGTATTAATGTTAAATATCAATCAGATTTAACAGCAATGGAAACATAATTTTATTTCATACATTCTGCAAGATAAACAAGTACATATACTTATTACAACCACATTACGGAAACAAAACACTACGTGTATCCTTGATAGTTGGGCACATTAGATGAACTTCTACCAGGAGATGGATTACCACCGCCACCCAAACCAGCTGAAGGACATTTACGACGGTCGTGTCCTGTTTGCGAGCATATGCCGCATTTGCATGCATAAACGGTATCACCAATATCCATTTGGTTCCGTATACGCATTCTTTTTTCCACTTGTCGTTGACGTACATAGTCCTTGTTAAACACTATTTTAAATTATTCCGCGGCCAATAATGCTCAGCACCCACTGGCTGCAACTGCCCACTATAGTTGTTTAAGTATGCAACAACACTATATTCTTTATCAACGTAGTTGGTTGCCCCTAAACCTATATGTTGAAAACACTTGATGGCATGTGAGCACGACATGTGGTAGATGGACCATTTACCACAAGAGCATAACCTTCTAGCTTCACTTACGGTGTGTGTATTATTCCCCCGGTTTTGATGGATAGCGGTGCGAACTTCAAAAATATTTCGCTCGTGCAATACTGTAAATATGAATGCCAATGTGCTCGCCGCCTGTATTCCTCAAATCTTTTCATTGGTATTCTGTAAATATGAATGCCAATGTTCTCTGCCATCTGCTTGAATGACATCCGCACCATGGCAGTGACATGCAATCCACATGCAGACTTCAATAATCCGTTGAAAGACCCTGACATATTTGTAGTCAGAATTCTCTATCTTCTTCCACCATCCGCATGCAAAGTCCACTTGTCAAGCTCATGTCGCATCATCCAATGATAGGTCCCTCGTCTTCCTGTCTGATAGATTCCATGCGCCTTCTGAATTTATACTCTTGGTGATTTGTTGCAGCCATCCACATTAAATCATGCAAATCCTTGTTGGGATATGCCTTCTGGAAATTGGCCTTTAGGTGTCTCACACAGTAACAGTGATAGGCATATGGTTCCTGCCATGCATGCAAATTCTGTACAGAACTTAAAATACCACCATGCCGATCAGATATTAGACAAATACCTAAACGCTATTCGATAACGTGCTCTTTCAAGTGGTTCAAACATAGTGTCCACGTCTCTTGGCTTTCATTATCACAAATAGCAAAAGCTAAGGAAAATATACTTCCATTAGCATCTACTGCAACGACGATCAACAACTTAATATCATATTTTCCATAGACATGAGTGCCGTCTATGGATATTACTAGTTGGCAATGCAAAAAACCATCAATTGCTGGTTTAAATGCCCGAACACATATTTGAATATATGTTCTGGTATTCCCGGACTCCGCTCAAGCTTTCATTCAACAATAGTCCTGGGGTTAAAGTGTTGCAATGCAGCCATGTACCTGGGTAGAGATGCAAATGACTTATTTCAGTTACCATAAACAATTTCAAACGCACGTTTGCGCCCGAGAAATGCCTTTCTTTTGGTAATGGTGCACCCATATTCCTGGTGGACGGATGTTATACACTCTTTGATCTTGTACCTTATGGACGCTTCAATGTGTGGAATTAAGACAAGAGAAATCAAGTCAATATTCAAGTTAAAATGATTCCCACTGAATGTGTCCATTTCACAATTGTGGGTGCCAATATATTTACCCACAACCCACATATTTGTTTTCTTCTTCCTCACACGCAACATCCAATTACAACCCATAAACATTCTACGACAGACTACCTTGTATAAATCTGGAGATGACTCGCGTACCGTGATCTCACGACACTCTTTTACGCTGTACATTAGCACCACCCTGGTTAGGCACGCTTTATCGGGAAAAGCATGCCCTTTGATAGCACCGTTGCTCTAGATTCATCCCACATTGCTGTCCTAATTTCGTCAATATCCCTTGTAAGGGCATCCACATCCGGCATACTTGGCAAATGATCAAGGTAGGGAATCTCCCCTGAATGAAACGGCACGTGGGACTCGTACACTCTTGGTCTAACGGGGGATGGAGCATGCTCCCTCGTCAAATCAGGTCCAACATTCTCTTCCTCCTCATCAGGGAAGGGTGTGTCATCTCCAGACTCATCGACATTGTTGTCATAATCACTATTCTCTTCCTGACTCTGTGCATCTGCCAGATCCCGATTAAATATATCGTCTTCGGGCAATTGAGTAAGGACAGGACCTTCAGGATGCTCGTTTTCACTGCACAACCAACAAAATAATGAGTTACTCAAATTCATAAATACTTTATATATAGTTATATCACTTCACTTACAAATCGTAATGTGTTGACATCCCATGATGGATATTATCCTGTTGGTGATAACTCCCGGATGGACCATCATGATCCAACACACCAGAACTAGGCATATTCTAACTGGGTATTGGTTCATAACTTGTAAAATTCATATCTGGCCGGTACCCTTTGTAGAATATATGAGTGTTAATACAAATTCAATACAACAAAAATAAACATTGTAACACAAAGAAAAATTGAAGTTTACCGCTCGTCTAGTGGATTATGTAAACTAGGTCTTCATTTGCCCGTGGATATAAGTTTAGATCAGGCCAAACTCTTTCAGCCGGAACCTGTTCGGCTAAAACTGCTCCAAAATAACCACCCGATGACTGAGGGATATCCCTGCTTTGCGCAACCTCATTATTGCGAACGTCTTCAACCTTGACGTACATTTCTAATATTTTTATCACAAGAAATTCTCGGTATTCATCCGGAGTCCTCAAAAAATCTCTCAGAGTTTCATCGTCCTCGATGTTAAACTCAGCATAACAAGCAACCCCTTGCGGAGTGATAGAATTCGGATATCTTCCGATTACTTTAAGGTTACTCGAACGTTTGCTCACACTCATTTTTTACATAACAACGATACAAATGTATCGTACTCCATTGTAAGTGGCAACTTAACATGACACTATGGAGATAAACTATAGGTTACTGAGTTATTCCCATCACAATCTCACCACCCTAATATAATGAAACCCTTATTCTTCGCTCTTCAGACATTATGACAAAATACAAAACAACTTAACGAAGAAATATTTTAGAAGACTTGAGAATATTTGTGAATGGATTTTTATAAAAAAATCCTTAACCTCTTTAAATAAGGGAAAAACCACTCCGGGGTATAATTTCTTAGGTATGGCGCTTTAAATAAGGGCGCTATACCCAGTTGAATTATTGTTATATCAGTTAAGCCCAGAAGAATTATTGATGGGCCCACATAATATGTATAGCGCGGTAAGGAAAGGTGTTATATATATAGCGCCTTTTAAAAGGGCGCTATACTTAACTGGGCAAACGACCGTTAAGGTATAGCGCCCTTTAAAAGGGCGTTATATATATTTTGGTCACTATATTTTTTTTCACATATTTTGGTTCTTTGAGTCCAAAAGAACCACATTTTGGTTCCGAACTCCTCGAGGGAAGCACTTTGCAAATGTATTCTTTTGCTTCAACTACGGTAAAGTTGTTTTCATGTGATCTATAGGTTACGGATTTTAAGTCGTGGAATCAATCACTATTACTTGTATCAGGATGGTTGCCTACATTATACCTGCTGAGTGACGGACTCTACGTGAGTGCGAGATGATTTGTGCACCAAACTGCCCTTTGACCACTAACTTTTCCTTGTTTAAATGTTTTAAATGCGACAAGACAAATTATACGGAGGAAAATTATTTGAAATTAGTTCATATGAATCTATCAAAGATCAAGACACAATTAATGTAAATATTAAAATATATAGGCGATGCTAGTTGAGATCAAAATTTAATCATACTTCGTTCACTTACATGATGTCCAATGTTTGTCAAAAGACAGTATTGTTTGGTTAGAAATTTGTATGTTAGTGTGTGTGTGAAAAAGGGTCGTCTGACTTAAGCATCTAAATTATTTATAAACTCAAGCAACCCCATGATCTATGAAAATGGCCTCACAGAAGATCTTTAATTAATTTTGTTATATTTTGTTAGTCGACCATTAAAAGTGAATAAAAAATTCGCAATTTTCTCAAGTTTTGCGGAAAATCTTTCACCTTTTAGTGGATTGAGACTTGAAAAAATTTTGAATACCGAAAATGAAAACCACTCCTAAAAACTCTAATAGGGTCAATTGATTTTTTGGCCTTTTACAAACTTATTATTTTTAAGCAACTATACCACTCGGCAGCACTTGCCTAGTGGCTAATATAACAACAACAACAACAACCCAGTATAATCCCACTAGTGGGGTCTGGGGAGGGTAGTGTGTACGCAGACCTTACCCCTACCTTGGGGTAGAGAGGCTGTTTCCAAATGACCCTCGGCATCCTTCCCTCCAAGAACTCCCCACCTTGCTCTTGGGGTGACTCGAACTCACAACCTCTTGGTTGGAAGTGGAGGGTGCTTACCATCAGAGCAACCCACCTTGTCACCTAGTGGCTAATATATAAATAAAATTCCAAAATGGGTCCAAAGCTTACAAGATATCCAAACCAAAATAGAAGTTGAATGAAACTACTAGCTATTAAAAAGATAGAAACACTAAAATCTAACGAACTAGCTATTACAACATGATAAGTTGAATGCTTTCTTCTCCTATTAAGGTATGTGAATCTAATTGTCATTGACAAATACCAAGCAGCACCTATCAAGCTCTTACCAGGCGTCAGGGTATACTGTCCATAGGCTAAAATGAATTCCAAACATCTCCACCACAGAGTTGAAGTCAGCATAGTCTTCCAAGTGTAGCTACTATATGATCTCCATATGCAGTGGACTGATTTTGTCCAAGTATTAATCATGTGCTCACTCATCAAAATTAATGTGTAGAAGAGGAGCCTGGCTTTAGGCAGGCTTTGCAAGGCAAAAGCTAGGCATGAGCTGGCTTTAGGCAGGCTTTGCAAGGCAAAAGCCAGGCTTGAGCTGGCTTTAGGCAGGATTTTCAGGGCAAAAGCCAGGCGTGAGCTGGCTTTAGGAAGGCTTTACAAGGCAAAAGCCAGGCATGAGCTGGTTTTAGCCAGGCTTTGCAAGGCAAAAGACAGGCATGAGTTGGCTTTAGGTTGGCTTTGTAAGGCAAAAGTCAGGAATGAGCTGGCTTTAAGAAGGCTTTGCAAGGCAAAGGCCAGGATTTGAAATTGTGCCTTTTGTGATCTTGTAAGCTCAGATCCTTCCCTGCTAGAACCTTTAATGTAGACATCATTCTAAATATTGCTAAACCATCCTCAGATTGAGCATGAAATCATGCTAATACCACTGAGAAATGATTCAACAATCTCCAAAAATACCATATGATGGGTTCATCATTTTCCTTAGCATTTGGACATATCAGAAGTAGGATAAATTGTACCATCTCACACCTGCTTATCGCATTTTTTCTGTACACTATCAAAGCACCCCCAGAATGAGTATGTGACCATGCTAATACCATTGGAAAGTACCTTAATAGCATACTGAATGAGACAAAGAAACATGCAGGTTTGTACAGAGTCCAATTCTATGAAGCCATCAGTCTGGGGTTCTTCTCTTTGCTATCCTAACCCTAAGGTTAGGTGATTGAGATTTGTCTAGATTGATCAACCTCCTCTCTGTACTAGGCAGTTCAGAGAATGAATGAAACTCAGATGTACCTGCAAAAGAGAACACAATGTTAGCTATAAAATCCGTCACTGAGTTGCCTTCTCTGAACACATGTTGAAAGATCATATTGAAGTCGTCCTTCATCTCTATAATTTTCTTCACATCCTGTGCAATTACCCAAGGAGGATCCCATTCCCCTTCTATCGCCTTCTTCATCACCAATGAATCAGTCTCGAGTATGAGAGGGTGAAGATCATGCTCCACACAATATTTCAATCCTTGAAGAATAGCCTTAGCCCTAGCGTACACCGCATCACCTTCATCATCCCTCACACAAAAGCCTAGGGAGCTAGGTCCAGGATTTCCCTTTGAAGCTCCATCAGTATTACATTTGTACCAACCATGAAAATGAAGCTGCCATGTTACTCTTGTAGTGATCAATATAGGTTTATATCCTTCAAAGTATTGAATCATGTCTGGCCATAACAATGGAATATTAGGGATCCAAGCATACCTCACCCTTGCCAGTTGATGCAATGTCCTATTTATCTCATGAATCACCCTATTTGTGGACACTGAACCACTATGTTTACCTGTATTTCTTCTCTTCCAAAGCTCCCAAGTGATGATAGCTGGTACTACTTGAAATAGTGGCTTTAATTTTGGACAACACTGAGCATACCACCAATGCCTTATAATCTACTTCAATTGAATCAATTGCACAAAACTTCCAGCAGCCCCCATGGATAAGTTCCATACCTTAGAGGCAGTAGGACTTGTGTCAAATATATGCTCAATGGATTCCTCTTGGGGATGCTGACAACACCAATACCTAGACATCACCATTTTTCCTTTGGCTCCTCCACATGTCATCGGTGGCTATTTTCTGCCTCCACAATCTCTATAAGAAGAATGATATCTTGAATGACAAACCTTTAATCCACATTGACTTGAATTCCTGACTAGGATCAGCCCTATGCCTTAATATTTGCCAAGCACTGCTAACACTGAACTTACCTGAAGGAGTTGTCATCTAGTATGGCCTATCCCAATATCCCTCACTGCCTTCATAATGCATATTTAGCCTTATATGTTCTGCAATTTCCTCATTGAAAGTTTGATCTAGCAGTTGATCATCCCATGCTTCCCCTTGCCGCAGTTCTGCCACCTCCTGAAGATCTTCATTGATTGGAAAGTCTTCAGGTAATACATGATAAAGTGCACCTAATCCAGTCCAATTTTCATGCCAAATATTAGTTGTTCCACTCTTCAATTCCCATACGATCTCATGTTCTACTTCTTCCCTAGCATTCAGCATTTGTCTCCAAACATGAGACCCTCCCCTAAAATGCACCACTATTGGTAGCTCCTTCTTGCAATACTTATTCCACATGAAATTAGACCACAAAGATTTTGTGGTCCTAAACCTCCACCATAGTTTAGCAAACAGTGCCCTTGAGACATCATTTAAGGACCTAAAACCTAGGGCCCCTTCCTCTTTAGAAAGACAAAGATTTTGCCATGAAGCCTAGTGTCTGCTTCTCCCTTCTTCCTTTGTGCTCCAAAAGAACCTAGCAAAAGTCTTATGTAGATGCCCCAGGATGCTGTTTGGTGGATCAAGGACTGATAACATGTGAACTGTCATACTTTGTAACACACTAGAGATGAGTGTTGCCTTTCCTCCAAATAACAGCATCTTTCCTTTCCATGAATGCAATTTAGCCTTCACCTTCTTCATAAGATCCTCATAATAGTCCTTCCTTCTTCTAGTGTAAAAAATAGGACACCCTAGATATGTGAAGGGGAATTTACCTCTTGCAAATCCTATAATAGCTCTAACTGCCAGAAACAATCCATTAGCAACCTTTGAATGCATGTAGTATGAACTCTTATCTTTGTTGATTATCTGACCTGATATCTTCTCATAGTTCCCCAACACTGCCATAATCTTGCTCAAAGAGGGAGCATGAGCAGATGCAAAGATTATCGTATCATCAGCATATGCCAAGTGGTTTAAAGAATTAGACCACTTAGGCATTCCAAATCCCACAAATGACTTGTCTTCAAAGAGCTTATTCAAAGACCTGGAAAGTACCTCAGCTGACAGAATGAATAATGCTGGAGATAGGGGATCCCCTTGTTTCACACCCCTTATTGACTTAAAGAACCCTGAGGACTGCCCATTCACCAATATTGAATACTTGTTATTTGACATCAAGTTCCACACCATATTGATGAAATGTTCAGAAAATCCCATCTTTCTTAGAATATGCAATAAGTACTTCCATGAAACCCTATCATAGGCATTAGCCATATCAAGCTTGATCACTACATTAGCTGGCTTTCTCCTTAACCTTAAGTCAGTGATAATTTCTTGAGTCAATAAGATGTTCTCAAATATACTCCTACCCTTTACAAATTCGGATTGATTAGGAGTTATTAGAGATGGCAAAAAACTCTCCAATATGTCATGTAACACCCTAGACAAGACCTTGTTAATGAAGTTGCTCACACTAATAGGTCTTAAGTCAGAGAAGGTCTCAACTCTAGGTTTCTTAGACAGCAACACTAGATTGGTGTGAGTGATGGATTTAGGCAATGCAGCTCCTCCATAGAAGTGTAGCACCATGTTATGTATATCAGCACCAATAACATCCCAGCATGTTTGATAAAACAGGCCAGTGAATCCATCAGGACCACTAGCACTCTCCCCACTAAGCTCAAAAA
>AWOL01S0014524.1:25148-38721 GCA_000715115.1 Nicotiana otophora
TGTCATGTAACACCCTAGACAAGACCTTGTTAATGAAGTTGCTCAAACTAATAGGTCTTAAGTCAGAGAAGGTCTCAACTCTAGGTTTCTTGGGCAGCAACACTAGATTGGTGTGAGTGATGGATTTAGGCAATGCAGCTCCTCCATAGAAGTGTAGCACCATGTTATGTATATCAGCACCAATAACATCCCAGCATGTTTGATAAAACAGGCCAGTGAATCCATTAGGACCACTAGCACTCTCCTCACTAAGCTCAAACACTGCTGCCCTTACTTCTTTAATTGTTGGCAATCTGCTAAGTTCCAAATTCTGATCCATAGTGACCATTGAAGGTACATTATTGAGCAAGGAAAATTCAGAAGCATCATCTTCATTTGTGAACTGTTTTTGATAGAAGTCCACTGTAGCTGTAGCCAATTGCTCCTGGCCTTCAATCCATACCCCATTGCCACTTTTAATCCTCTCCAGTTGCAATTTCTTTCTTTTTCCATTGACATGATTGTGAAAGAAACTTGTATTCCTATCTCCTTTAGCAAACCAAGTCATCCCAGCCTTTTGCTTCCAATACTGCTCCTCAATACTCAAGTATTTCTTCAAATCAGATTGAGCCTTTTGAAGCACAATCCTATTCTCAGTTGTAGGCTTTTCTTCAAACAATATCTCCTTCACCCTAACAATGTCCTCCAAAATAGCCACTTGCTTGAAGATATCACCAAATGTTTCCCTACTCCATTTTGAGAGTGCTGCCTTCACCCTCTTGATATTCTGCTTGAACATCAAAAACGGATCCCCTATGAAATCAGCTTCCCAATTCTGCCTCACCACATCCATAAATGTAGCATGCTTTGTCCAAAAGTTCAAGAATCTGAAAGGCTTGACAAAATTGGTTGTCTGTACCCCACATGTCATTAGCAATAGTGCATGATCTGATCCAACTCTGATTAGATGCTCAACTTCAATAGTTGGCAACATGTTCTGAAATGGCAAATTCATAAAAATCCTATCCAATCTCTTGAATATACACTCAGCATTGGATTTCCCATCCTACCATGTGAATGGACTTCCTTTGTACCCCTGCTCAAACAAACCACAAGAGTTTACACAAAATACAAAATCCTCATATTCAGGAGGGAGTACTGGAAGTCCCCCTATTTTCTCATCTTCATGCAATATCACATTGAAATCCCCTCCAACCAACCATGGTAATTCCATATCACTTGCTAAGTAATACAAGTGATCCCATAAATCCAACCTCTCAATTGCTGAACATTTTGCATAAACAAATGTCATCATCATGTGCTGCCCCAGCTCATGGTGAAACACTCTCACAGTCACATGTTGCTCAGTATCCTCCACTAATTCCTATTCCACCACTGCATCGAAGAACAACCATATTTGCCCATTAATATTTGCATAAGTAGTCTCCATATTCAACCTCCTTTTATATCTATCAATGAGTCCCTTCTTTTGAAAAGGCTCCATCAATGCAACTACACAAAAATTATGCCCCATATTCATATTGATCACTCTAGGAAAGGCCTGTTGTGTATTCACAGACCTTATGTTCCATATTAATGTTTTGATCATCTTCATTTAGATAGAGAAGCTACCCTCCTGGGCATTATTCTTGAAGGTTGTGGTGGATCTTTACTCTGATTCTTCTTAGTTGTTTTTACCTTCTTTAGCACTAGTTGTGGGTGATAAATCCCCTTCCCTAGCCACTTGTTTGAAGTTTTTTACAGTTGATTCATCATCTCCTTCATCCTCCATTGGATTTTGTCTCAATAAGTCTTCATTAATTGGTGTCACATTGTGTGTAACTAAATCATATAAATGTTGTAGAGGAGTCTTAAGTGGAACATTAAGATGTAGCTGCATAATTTGATCAGTGCCAGATTCCATAGGCACTTCCTCTATTTCCCCCGATGCTCTTGGAACGATTGCCCACTTATCAGCTTGTTCATACTCCTTGAATTGTAGCTCATAGACACTGCCTAGCCAGGTGTTACTGTAGCAGTCTGCTCTAAAAGCACTATTCTAGTGAAATCACCACCCTTCCCATTACTTGAAATTTGGTCTGAACCTACTATATCATCCCTAATCTTCACATCAACATCAAAATCAAGTTTGTTCTCTGATGCATATACCAGAACACTATCTACATAGGCCAAAATCTCTCCAATTGCACTAAGGTTGGGGTTTACTGTAGCTGCCTCATCAGGTGAGCCTGACTTTAGCCTGGCATCACCAGCCTAACTCCTGGGGAGCCTGGCTTTAGGCCTGGCGTCACCAGCCTAACGCCTGGGGAACCTGGCTTTAGCCCTGGCGTCGCCAGCTTAACGCCTGGTGAGCCTGGCTTTAGGCCTGGCATCGCCAACCTATCGCCAGGTGAGCTTGGCTTGTAGTCCTTCTTCACTTTGTCTTCTGTTGTCTTAGTTTTACCCAATTGATTATCCTTAACCTCAACTGCATCGCTCCATAAGACCTTTGAAGAGTTTACCTCATCAAGATCCTCAATCTGCCTAGAATCTTTAAATGTTTGAGATGGAATCTCATGACAAGATTGGTTTGTGGTCACATTGAGTTGTTTTAGCTCCTCTTTGGTAGTCCCAAGCCTTCTATGAACCCAGTCGATTGTGGACTGAATCCCAAAAGGAGTAGGAGCATCTTTAGAACTGAAGACTGGTTTTCCCCCACCAAAACCAGTTGGTTGTTCTCGTTTATATCACTTTGTTCCTCCTCTAATACTGCAAATTTATTCCTTGCTTGAACCTTGTTTGTCTGATCGTCTTCGACCTCCACCAGTGCAAAGTTATTAGTAGTGTGTACCTGCTGTACACCAACATTCGCTAGCACGATTGCATTGCCAGTTTGCCCTTGTACCTGGGTTTTGTTATTTTTGTTGGTTCCCCGATTATCCCGAACTTCCTTCCACTGTTCACCTACGTTCCCGACTACTTTTCCACTCGTGAGAATCATTAAAGGGGTAGTGTGATTTTTGGTTTTTCCTTGTTCATCAACGGTAGTATTCCAGTTGTTCGACTCTGCAAGATTATTCCTTTTCTCGCTGCTTCGATTCTCAATAAACTCGGGGTGCAAACGCCAACATTCAATTTCATCATGTTCTTGTAGTTTACACTCCTTACAATATTTTGGTAGCATGTCATACTGAATTCTCACCCATTCTATTCGAACACCACCAATAGCTTCATCATCAATATCTAATCGCACATTTTTAGGTAGTTCGGCCAACAAATCGACAAGAACTTTTACTCTTGCGCAACTCGGCCTAGTTTTGTTTGTAGTTGCCATGTCAAGACACACTGGCCTTCCCACAGCTGTAGCCAAAGAAAACAGAGTTTCCTTTACAAAAAAAGGTAGGCAGCAGTCCAGGAAAATAAATCCATGCCATCGCCATCAGAGTTTCTTCACCCGCCTTAAATTTTGCATCGTAGATAAGAGTACGCAATTGGTATTCGTACCCATCTTTGGCTTTGATGTAGTACGCACTCTTCAATGTGAAATCGAGGAAGTCTTTCCATAGAGTTAATCTAATTAACACATGACGATCTCTAAGGAATCCGATATTACACTCACCTTTGATACCACATTGAGTTGGAATTATTCGGCGAAGCTCGTGAATCTCCGGAGATCCATATGAAAGCTTGCCAACGACAGCATATTGGAGGCCTTCAATCACATTCATTCGATCTACTTCTGCCTCTGTGAATTTAACCACTGGTTGGCCATTCAAAAATACTGCTCGTCGCAGTAGAATGGGTTGAATTGAAGCTGCAGCAGTAGCCATCGCTGGAGGATTTAAAGAATTTGGTTTCAAACTCTTAGAGTAATCTAGAGGAGCTGGGTTGGAGTTAGTTGTTGTATGTTGTTGTGCAGCACTGGGGGAGGGCAGACCAGCCGGTAAAGATGGTTGGTCACCGGCCATTGTGGCCATTGAAGCCTAAAGCTCCAGCTTGTCCACGATGAACAGTAACGAAGTCACTGTTCACGGTACTGTTTGGCACTATTCACTGCTATAGTGACGGCGGAAATTTGAGAGAACAATTCTAGAGAGAGAATTTTCCAGCAACCACATGCGCCCTCTCACATTTTACAAACTTGTTTTTAGTTTTATATCCCTACCTCATTTTTTACACATGGGAGATTTACTTTTACACATAAAAGATCTTTCATTTACACATAAGAGATTTAAAAAAGACATTTTCTTAAATTCAACATTGTAAAAGGTCAAGAATGGCTAAAACCTCTAATGTGGGCGTGTTTGGATATGTGTTTCCCTAAAAATCGGATAACACTTAAATTTGTAAGTGGTTTTAAGTATATGCGGATTAATTTGATACAAAATAATAAATTGGGTTAGAATGGATAAATAGAAATACAGTAAATTCAAACCGTGCGAGGAGGATGATGGCAGCCTTATTGAAACATTCATCGTCGATCCGGGCTCACGATGGACAATAATGATGAATGAAAGAAAAAGCTTACAATAACAGTAAAAATAGTAGTATATTGCTTTGGAATGCATGTTATAACATGTTTAATGAATTATCAGACCCCACTTTATATAGTAGGGGAATCCTACTCTAAGTACAACTCAATAAAAGGTAAAAACATCTTCTGTTTAACTGATTGCTAGTTCTACATCGATACGTGCCGAGATCCACGCCGTGATATCTGGCCGGTCAAAAATATTACGGCCTTTTGTTGGTCGTGCTTAGTTGCCCGACAATGTTCTCCGAAGTCTCCCACGACTGGGATCGATCTCGAATCATGACCCTGATATTCTCGAGGGTAGACAATTGGCCCCCGGACTCTGACTCGATGGGACCCTTGCTTCGATTTCGATCCTTCGCAATCATATCGCGAGCTCGTTTTACCCTGTCGGAGGTCGGAGTGTATCATGTGCCAAGTTTTTACCCGTATATAGATAGCCCCCTCGTTTCCCGAAAAGCAAGCTGACGAGAAACGACATGAACATTCTGATTCCTTCTTTAATACACCGTGACATAAACGACAAAAAGCTCGAAACGTCTCGTCAGTCATATCATAATGGCATTAAATGCACGTCAGCTGCTGGTCGGCTGTCCCTGGAGGCGAAACGGCGCGGAACCACTATAAATAGTCCCTCTTTTGTTCATTTTTTACTTTACATCAAACCGTCTAACCTCGTACCCTCAGGATTTCACCACTCTTTTTCATATTCTAGCATTTTTACCTCCGTTATTCGAGATTCCTTTGAAATTTTTACTCATCACCACTCAAGCCAACACATATGAGCTTCCAACTTTCAATATTTTTCTATCTCCTTCAAGCTTTCCCTTATAACAATGGCAAAAATCTCAACATCTGTTCCCCAAAAGGTTGCTTCTACCTCCCAAACGACTGCCGAAACCAATGAAATCACTTCCGATGTGGTCGACCTCGGGAGATCCGCTGCTAATGTGGTCAACAATGAACCGGCTCCTGAACCTCCCTTGAAGATGTTCATTCCCGGGGGTTGTTCGGTTGCTGATGATTTCAAGGTCGAGAAACCCTCCTCAGTGCAGGGTCGGTGTGAAGAGGCATCAAGATATATTTTCTCGATCATCGAAGACGATCTCTCCTTAGTCCAAAAGGACTGTAACTGGGCCGAAAAAGGCATAATGGCCCCCGAATCCGAGGAGGCCATTACTACAGACGTTGAGGGATACCTAAGTGTCTACACTTATCCCTTTACGTTGGGCTAGGTGGATCTAGTCATCATAGACTTTTGCAAGAGGTACGAGGTATGTCTCGGCCAAATTCACCCTTCACTGTGAAGGATCGTGATCCTCCTCCAATGTTTTGTGAATAAAATTGATTTGTGCACCTTCACCATCGATCATCTGCTCCATTTATACAGTCCCCCAATCTTCCGGGGGGGGGGGGGAACTGATAAAGCTTATTCACCGAGCGAGCAAAGCCCCATTTTCGAGTATCAGCGAAGACCGGGATCAAGGCTAACAGGGTCATTTTGTCCGGGTGAGGACCTCGGATTTGATCGCGGCCAAATTCAGGCCATTCCCCGAGAAGTGAAATGGATTACGTAAGTAAAACTTTCCCTCGAATGTTGATTTTGTGTTCATCTCTCTTTTTCTCATAGGTACTCATGGTGGCGCAACTGTCGCTCAAGTTCCAAATGCTGTCCATCGACTTAAGGAGTTGGTCGAAGTTATTATCTCACAGATGCCTTATTCTGAGTGCTCGTGGAGAAAAATCTCGAAGGGCCGTTGGGAGGCCCGTTCCCATGGTAATATTCCTTTCCCGAGTAGGTTGTCTTAGGCTTTTTCTCTTAACATTACGTTCTTATTACTTTTTCTTTACTTCTCTTTTGAAGGTTTGTCTAAGACCGTCGAGCTTAGGCCCTAGGTTGGAGATGAGGACTTACCTACCGATTCTTCTGCTTTGGGATAGCCCGGAGCCACAACAAGGGAGAAGAAAAGAAAAAAGGCCCCAAGTTCACCGAGCTAAGAGAAAACGAAAACGAGAAGGAGGCTAGTTCGTAAGCCAAAGGAAATCTCCAGCTCCCGAGTGCTTGACTCGGAATCACTCCTACGGCTCAGAGATGAGCCAGAGGAGGATGAAATCTTCGTGGCCTATGAGCCATTTGTCCCCGAGGAATGGGTGGCAGCCGAGGGGGAACGACGAAAGTGAATCCCCCCCAGGTTCACGAGGCTGATGCCGAAGTAAGGGCCGAGCACTCGCGAGACGCTGGCCTTGCCCCGCCCCGCATTATAGATATTTTGGGGCTGCCTTCGTTCAAAGAGTCAATGATCGATGAAGCCCAAACGACGAAGGAGCGATCCCATGAAGGGGCCCATGGAGCGGATGATCCCCTTTGAGGATTTTCTTGAAGGTGTGGACTTATTCGCCTCGGAGGATTTTACCGGATTGGGTGACTTAGAGGTGCCAAGGAAAATTCCACCCTCAAAGGCTAGCGGGTCGAGCTTGAGCCCAAGATTGACCAATCGGTTCCCCGCTCCGAGCACGGATCCTGATCGAAAGCGGACTATCGTTATCAACGTTCTGGAGGATGTCCGGATCTTTTCCTCCCCTGTAGGGATAGCTATCTACCTTCGGTCTCTAGTAACCAAATAAGACCAGGCCAAAATGAACGAGGTAGACGCGTCATACCTGTTCAACGAAGCACAACAGGCACTAAACCGGGTAATTCTTGATAATTCTCGATAATTCTAATATTTCTTTTAATATTTGAATTAATTCTTGATAATTTTAATATCTCTTCTCGTATTTGCAGACCTCGGTGCTCCCCCATGAAACCTACCTTCGGTACCGGGATGTGCTGAGCCAACTCGAGGCTGAAGTCAAAGAGCTTGTTGAGAAGAGAGGCATGCATAAACTTCTCAATGAGCAATGTGAAGGAGAAGTCAAGAGCCTCCGAGCTGAGTTGGACGCGACTCAGAAAGAACATGCCGACCTGTTGGAACAGGTAAAAATCTTTGAAGTTAGTGATGATGAGCTAGACACGGTGTCTAATGGTCAGAATCCACAGGTCCAGCAGAAGATTGATCGGGTCGACCAGCTTCGGGCTGAGATGGACGAAGTCAAGGCCATGGCCGAGGAGTGGAAGGGCAAGATGGACTGACTGGCTTTGGAAAAGGAGACTGTCTGGTAGTAGCTAGCCTCGGCGGAGGCCCAACTTCGATCGGTGAAGGAGACAGATGATAGCCGGTCTCGAAAAATTGAAAACCTCCTGTCTCAACTGGGCTCGGCTATTGCCGCACGGGATACCCTTATCAGGGAGCTTGAAGCATCCAAGTCAGCGGTGGAAACAACCAGGGCCGACGCTGAAGAGATGGTGGCCCAGTACAAAGCCGATGCTGAGGCAGCTCAGGAATGCCTAAATGCCACAAATATGTGAAGTGGCAGTCCCGAAGGGAGGCTCTCGAGGAGGTTCATTCCCAGGGATTCGATTTATCGTACGGGCTAGAAAATGTTAAGATGCTCGAGGACGAGGCCAAAAAGTTAGCGTGCCCCGAGAATGAGGAAGATTCTGAGGGTTCGGGAGGATCCGAGGACGAGGAATACCCCGATGGCACCGGTGACCAGGCGGGCTTTGGCGAAGATCAAGCTTTTTAGGTGCCTTGTAGATTTTTCTTCGCTTTTGTACTTTCGCATTTTGTTGAGGCCGTTTCGCCTTTGTAAAAATGTATGTATATATATACAAGGATTTTTCTCTTCGGCAAATTTCAAGCCTGTTTCTTTTTGCTTTTTTCTTTTTGATTACAAAGATTTCGAATGCCTTAGCACGTAATAATTAGGTCTTGTTCGGAGGTTCGAACAATGTTCGTTCTCAAAATTATTTTGCTTAAGACTCGTGGGGGCTTGGTATGACCGGAAGATTTCCCCGAAGTGTTTACTTAGAATTTTTTATAATTTTACCGAGGGTAGCCTTCGAACCGGTTTAGAAACTTTGAAGGCCTTATATTTTGGTTACAGATCTCGGACATCTCCGAGCCGTTCTAGGATGGCCATAGCCTTTTAAGTTCGGGTGCTGCCCAATGAGCTTATTACCCCGAGCCATCCAGGCTTGCCCGGGACGACAATCCCCAAATAGGGATGTCCAAAGCCTTTGAAGTTTGGGCACTGCCTAATAGGTTTTGTGCCCCCGGGCTTCATAGCCCGAGCTGTCCGGGCTTGCCCATGACGATAGTCCCCCAACGGGGGTGTTCTTTTGGATTTGGACAAAGGTGGCCCTTCGGCCCGATGCCCTTAAGGTACAAGATACAGTAGTTTTTAAGAGACAAATATGTATCTGCAAGGTAGAAACCTTCTTTCATTTCTGTGCAACATACACGATTGCGAATGTGTACATGTTTCATGTTATGGCTTAAGTGGTATATGTGGGCACGGTTCATTTGACTGTTTGGCCCTTACAACAAATCCTATCCACCAAGCCCAGACTTGTTTGAGCATGAAGTTTCCTTCCTTGCTAAAATCATTAGCCGAGGGTGATGGCCTCCAGTATTCAAGGCCGATCTTAGAGAGGGCTCGGATACTATTGATGTGAACCTTGAATCTGATTCATAGTGGGTCTTCAATTGTAAGTTAGCATGATCCACTGTTTCCTCGTTTAAAACCTTACCGGAAAACCCATTTGGGACAAAACCGGTTCAAGGGAAAAAGAGTGCAATGCATGCTTTTAGGCCTAATAGTTGCTTCATTCCTTGGTCGTCACCTGCAAGTGTTAGTCCAATCCGTAATATATTTAAAGAAAGGTAATGAATGGGGTCGTACCTTAGCAGTAATATCGTTTTAAGTGGGTTATATTCCAGTTGTTTGGTAGCCACTCACCGTTCGCCATTGCAAGTTTGTACGATCCTTTGTTGGTGATCTCAATAATTCGATATGGGCCTTCCCAATTTGGTCCCAGCTTCCCTTCATTCGGGTTCCGGGTGTTCAGTGTCACATTTCTTAACACTAAGTCCCCGATATTGAAGTGTCGAAGGTTGGCTCTCCGATTGTAATATCTTTCGATCTGTTGCTTTTGGGCGGCTAACCGGACGAGAGAGGCATCGCGCCTTTCGTCTAACAGTTCCAGGTTCGTATTCATGGCCTCGTCGTTTGACTCTTCGATCGCATATCGAAATCTGAGACTCGGCTCTCCTACTTTGACCTGTATAAAAGCTTCGGCAACTTAGACCAACGAGAACAGGGTGGTCCCGGTACTAGATTTTAAGGTCGTACGATATGCCCATAGGACTTCGGGCAAGATTTCCTTCGATTTTCCTTTGGCGTTAGTCAACCTCCTTTTGAGGTTTTGGAGTATGGTTTTGTTTGTGGACTCTGCCTGCACGTTTTCACTATGGTGATAGGGCGTGGATAGGATCCTTTTGATCTTATAGTCCTCAAAAAACTTGCTCACCTTACTACCGATGAACTGCTTCCCATTGTCGCACACGAACTCGGCCGGCATACCGAATCAGCATATTATATGGTCCCAAATGAAATCAATAACCTCCTTCTCCCTGATTTCTCAAACGTATGGGCTTCCACCCACTTGAATAATAATCAGTCATAAATAAGATAAATTGAGCCTTACCGGGCGCCCAAGGTAGGGGACCAACAATACCCAATGTCCATTTCATGAATGGCCAGGGTGACAAGACCGAATGCAGCGGTTCTCCAGGCTGACGGATCATCGGAGCATGCCTCTGACATTAGTTGCATTTTCGCACGAACTCCTTTGTGTCTTTTTCCATGTCGATCCAGTAGTAGCCGGCTCTAATTATCTTCTGAACCAATGACTCGTCACCTGAATGGTTGCCGGACTTCCCTCAAAACATACTCGGTGTCTCCCGGTCCCAGACATATGGCGAGTGGGCCATCAAATGCTCTATTGAATAGGGTACTGTCTTCGGACAAGTTGAACCGGGCTGTCTTTATACGCAGAGCTCTCGATTCCTTAGGATCCGAGGGAAGTTTTTCGATCTTCAGATAATCTATGTATTTGTTTCTCCAGTCCCAGGTTAAGCTTGTCAAATTTATCTCTACATGGCCATCCTCCACTACTGATTTCATTAGTTGTACGACCATTCTCGAGTTGAATTCATCATCGTCGACCGACGATCCCAAGTTAAAAAGAGCATCGACCTCGCTGTTTTGATCCCTAGGTACATGTTGTAAAGTTCATTCCATGAACCGATGTAACGTTACCTATAGCTTATCTAGATATCTTCACATTCGTTCCTTTTTGACTTCGAACGTTCCATTGACTTGGTTAACCACAATGAGGGAATCGCACTTAGTTTTGACCACTTCGACCCCCAGGATTTTAGCCAGTTCAAGACCTACAATCATGGCCTCATACTCGGCCTCATTGTTAGTCAATTTTACAATTCTAATAGATTGCCTAACTACATTACCCGTCGATGGTTTTAATACGATGCCAAGTCTGGACTTGTTTGCATTCTAAGCACCGTCCGTAAAGAGGGTCCAGATTCCGAAAGAGGTCCCCATGTTCAACAACAACTCCTTCTCGACCTCAGGAATTGGGGCCGGTGTGAAGTCGGCCACGAAGTCCGCCCAAATTTGAGATTTGATGGCGGTTCGGGGTCGATATACGATGTCGTACGCGCTGATTTTCACGCCATATTTGGCCAATCGTCCCAGAGCTCAGGCATATGCATTATGTTTCTTAAGGGGTAGATAGTCATAACACATACGAGATGACATTGGAAATATGGTTTTAGCTTCCTAGAGGCTCTTAGCAAAGCGAGCGCCAATTTTTCTAGGGGAGGATACCTAGTTTTGGCCTCGCCTAGAATTATGCTAACATAATATATAAGAAATTGTGTACCTCCCTCTTCCCAGACTAGGACTCCACTTACCGCTACCTCAGATACGGCTAAGTACAGGTATAACTATTCATCTGCTTTCAGAGTATGAAGAAAAAGTAGGCTTGAGAGGTACTGCTGAGTTCCTCCAGGGGTTGTTGGAACTCCGGTGTTCATGAGAAGTTATTCTTCTTCTTCAATAGTGAAAAGAACCGATGGCTCCTGTCAGAGGATCTTGAGATGTATCGACCCAAAGTGGCTATGCGCCCGGTTAACCTTTAAATGACCTTTACATTATCCACAACGGTGATGTCCTAGATGGCCTTGATCTTATCGGGATTAATCTTGATTCCATGGTTGGACACCATGAATTCAAGTAATTTCCCGGACCAGACTCCGAATGCGCAATTCTCCGGGTTTAGTTTCATATTGTATTTCTTCAATATGTTGAAGGTTTCTTCAAATGTTTCAAATGGTCCTCTGCTCGCAGGGAGTTAACCAACATATCGTCAATGTAAACCTCCATTGATCTTTCTATTTGCTCTTCGAACATCCGATTTACTAGGTGTTAGTAGGTGGCACCGGCATTTTTTTAGTCCGAATAGCATTACATTATAGCAGTAGGTACCGTATTTAGTGATGAAGGACATTTTTTCCCGGTCGTCCGGGTCCATCCAAATTTGGTTGTACCCGGAGTAGGCGTCGAGAAAACTGAGGATCTAGTGGTCGGTCGTTGCATCGATCATGCGATCGATGTTTGGCATAGGGAAAGAGTCCTTGGGGCATGCCTTCTTCAAGTCTTTATAGTCTACACACATTCTTAATTTATTCCCTTTTTAGGGACTACTACTACGTTTGCTAACCAATCCGGGTACTTAACCTCCTGGATAGACCCTATTTGTAGGAGTTTAGATACCTCGTCCTTGATGAATGCATGCTTGACTTCGGACTGAGGTCTCATTTACTGCTTGACCGGATGGAACTTCAGATCCAGGCTTAGCTTGTGAGTAGTTATCTCCGGCGGGATCCCTATCATATCGAGATGGGACCAAGCGAAACAATTTATGTTAGATATAAGGAATTGAATAAGTTTTTTCCTGAGCTCGGGACTTAACCCCGTGCCCAGGTGTACCTTACGATCGGGCAGATGTTCGATCAATATGACTTGCTCGAGTTCTTCGATTGTTGATTTGGTGGTGTCGGAATCATCTAGGACTATGAAAGACCTGGGAACTCAGTATTCGTCGTCCTCATCCAACCCCTGCTTCTCCGGTTCCATCGAGGCTGGTATCGGTAATTGCTATTTGGTTTTGTTTGGTACGTAATCTCGAGTCCGTTTTTCCCTCGTGATGTATACTTTGGTACGCTTTAACATCGGACCCTAGGAATGTCGATCCCACTGATAATCATGTTAATGACATGCTAAGGTTCCTCCTGCTCGATCTGCTTACTAGAATCTCTAATCCTGAAATGATATTTTGGCTCGATCGCTCAGGAACTCCCGGAGATGTCCATTGTTGAATAATCGGGCCACTTCCTCTCTCAATTGTCGGCAATCCTCTATTTTGTGGCCGTGTGGAACATGATATTTAATATTAAGCTGGGATCCCTTTGGTCTGGATATGATTGTAGAGGTCGAGGCCACTTGGTGTCTTTGATGTGTCCGACGGTGGATACGATAGCAGTATCATTGACGTTGAAGTTGTACTCCGATAACCTAGGTGTTGCCTTAGGCCCGATGGGCCTGTCGAAACCGCTTTTTCTCATCAGTCGCCGGTTATTTTGACTTCGATCGCTTCTCCTTTCATTTCTCATAAGGTTTCGTCCAGACCTGTTACCCCTACGATCACCGTTGTATGGTAGATACCGATCCATATTTGACCTTAGTTCTCGATCAATGTCTCTTTTGGATCTGTCACTAGCTCGGACGAGATAAACATACCCAATGACCTTACAACCGGATATTCTACCAGATTTTCCTTCAACTGTTGTGACCAACAAGCTTTAAGTATTGAGTCCTTGGGTGAAGGCCTAAATGGCCCAATCATCCGCCACCAGTGGCAGGTCCATCTGTTCCATTTGAAACCTTGACACTAACTCCCTGAGCATCTCATTATCTATTTGCTTTACCTTGAAAAGGTCCGACTTCCTGGTCTCGACCTTGATGGCTCCGGCGTGCGCTTTTACAAAAGCATCTCCAAGCATAGCAAATGAGTCAATAGAATTTGGGGGGGGG